>JAUYWI010093475.1:0-12078 GCA_034780595.1 Parotoplana pacifica | reverse complement strand
GTCTAATGAATTGTTTGTATGTGTAAATGATTGTTTCTTTAGATTGTCCCCATGTTGTTCCTGCTAGTGCTTTAAGAGTATTGATGCGTTTTTTGGCTTTTGTGTGTGTGTCTTTTGCATGTTTGCTGAAGGTGTAGTGAGTATCAAAGGTGATACCTAAAAATCTTTGGTGATTTGTTAAGTGGAATTTGGATGTTGTTTATATGGATTTTTTGAGTATAGTTGGATTGTTTTTTGTCAGGTGTAAAGATTGCTGTGGCACATTTTGGAATGGAGAGATGTAGGTTGTTTAAAGTTAAGTAGCTTTGGAAAATGTTGAGGTGATTTCTAGAAATATATTTTTAAAACTGAAATCAACTAAAAGTCACTACAATCGATGTAAAAGAGTATCATAAGCTATTTGAAACCATTTTGAGGCATAAGGTTGCCTTAAAATCATTTTATTAATCGATGTTTACGGACTGGCCCAGGACTGGTAGCTGCATATCTCAGGAACCATAAAAGTGAAGCATCTCAAAATATAATACAATGTTTACAATATGTTCCCGGTAACAAATCTCTATTTAAGACATTCGCCAAAAATATCATTTTTTGCCCAAAATTGACCACCAATAACATATATTTGAAGTTTTTTATGGATTATTATTTCTTAGATCCTAAATAATTTGATCAAAATTGAAATAAAACACATAGGAAGATAAGTGTACATAATAACATAAGCTTCATTCTGCCAAACTAGTTTCGTTTTTTTTCTAAATCAATTTCAATGACATTTAAAAAATAATAGCATAGAAGTGTTTACATGTGCAATAATTTTTTTAAATACCGTAGTTAAATAAAACGAAGTACCTAATTAAGAGTTTAGTACATAAATAGCATGACAAAAATTATGCAGAGTTTTGAAATCAATCGGACAAATTTCAATTTTTGAATATGATGACGCAATCGGTCCCTAGCTCAGACCCAATATCGTTTTAAAAAATGTCGATGAATCTTTCCAAGGTACATAATTTCAACCTAATCCATCCACGGAAAGTATGTAATCTTAGGGGGGTGTTTTTGGTTAAAACACCCCAACGTCCGTCCAAGGGTTAACCTCTGGATAGGACAACTTTAGTTACATCTATCCAAGGAATAATTTTAAGCACAATATCTTCGAAAAATTGCAAAGTGGATTGATTGGTACATCATTTTGAATATTTCGGAGAATAATTTTACTTTACACAAGAATTATAAAGATCATTATGAAACCTACGTGAGAAGGCGAATGTTCTAGTCTAAGTGCACAGCTCTGTGATAATTTCATAACATTTTCTTCATAGACTGTTACTTCAGATATCTAGAATGTAAAATGATTAAATTTGTTTGTATTTCTGAAACTGTAATATTTTTTTGAATAGTAATATATACATCTGAATGTTGTAACTTACTTTACTTAGTAGCACACTGGTAAGAGAATCAATCCTTGGTTTAACATCTGGGTAAAGCTCAATACTATTCTGGCAAATATCTTTTAAAATATCTAACATCTTACGATCGAGAAAATCATATGGAAAATTTTTAGTCCACTCTCTAAAAATTAATTATATGAAATAAAATTATACATTGTGCAAATAAAATTTTCTTAAGAAATACTAACATCACAAATTATTTGAACATAAAGCTGATTGATCATTTGATGAAAAACTGTTCTACCACCTACTTATATTTTTATAAAAGGGCAGTAATTGAAAATTAATAGTTTAGTTAATTGTTTAGTTAATCAAGAAACTTACTCAATAATTGTAACGACATTATTAATCAAAATCTTTTTATCATTTTCAGTTTTCAGCTCTTGATAAAGTGGTACCTGACCAACATCATTCAAAATTTGAGATGTTTTAAGAAAAAGACGACCACTAAGTAAAAATGTGAATACAAAATTTTTCTACAAAAAAGAAGATCATCATAATAAATTAAAATAGAGAAAATCTAGAAGTTTCAAAGTGAATTATTATACTTTCAATCAGACAATTTCCTTAATATTCATATTCTCAGATTGTTAAAAATGTCTTAACAAATTTACAGGACATTTACATCAGTGTAATAAAATTCCCTTGTAGATCTTGTATCTATTTTTGCAGCTGATTTTGAATTGTAAAATTCTATTTGGAAGGTCCTTTCCATGATGGATGTTAGTCTGAATTGACAAACTCTTGAGCTTGTTGCTGACCTCTAATACCACCATCATTTGTGGCAGAAGCTATGGTAACAATAATCTCAATTAAGATGTTTTTATTCATCTTAAACGTTGTATTGGAGCTTTTTAGCCCAGATTTTGAAGTCAACACCACCATATACCTGAAAATTTTAACAGATTCTCATTTAAGGGTTTACCATGATTGCTATTACTACTCTTTTTATCCTCCTGACTGTCAACATCCTCATACTTCTAGATAAACTAAAGCAGCAAGAATCATATCAAGATGCTGTCAAAATACCTCTTAAGAAATTGAGATATCATCTGGTCTAGAACCAGTTAACCTTAGGGTTAATATTAAAGCCGCCATCTTTTACAAGAAAAAAATGTAAAACAAATGTAAATAATTATAGTTTGTTTTCATTTTTTTTAAATCTGTAGTTAAGAGAATTTACTTCTACTTTACCTAGAAGTGTGAAATAAACTAGCTGGGTGGTTCTTTTACAATGTAAAAATGATACATTGACTGTATAGTTGCAAATGTGTGCTGCTTGATCACTGGAGTATCCATGTCCAAATTGTGTATTGATAGTTATGGCCTCACACCCCCTTAAAAAGCTAAGATGGTGCTAGTCACCCATATCCAAAATCCGTTTTTCAGAATCTAGTGGGTTATCTACATAATTTATTTATGTAGAATAAAATCTTACTGCAGCAAACATTCAAAATAAGAAATAAAAAATAGTATCTGTGAAGCTTTCGACAGTACTAACATCATAATGAATGTAATCTAACCAAAAGATGTGTAAATATGAATATGGCTTCAACATAAAAAAACAACTCTTCAAGATTAAATCAAAACTACGTAATCATGTGCATCTTGTTCTACACCCAAGCTCAGGCAGGATAAGATGGCCAGTCAAGCTTGGTGATAGAAAGTACTATCTAGTATATCCAAAATCCATGAAACAATCCAGTCAAAAATAACAATAACAAGGAATATGGTGTGGGACTTAGGACCCTCAGCGGCGGTGAGTGTTAACCAGTGTACCGTCTCTTCCCATAATCTAGTTATAAATCAAAATGTAAAAGGCAGATCAAAATCAACTTAAGAAATGATGGAGTCATTACATTTATACCAACAATGCATATTCCTTATGTAAGAAATGTAATGACCATGGTTTATTGAAGAACCAATATGACAAATAATACCAAAAATATCATAATTGTGGTTATTATAAGAAATAAAATTAGGAACAAGTGTTAATAGACCAGGAACCAGGGGGTTTAATCATAAAATTAAGGTTCAAAGGTCTGATAAATCCATTGTATACCTAACACTGTAATGCTCAATAGAGTAATTTGGTCAATTTAGATACATCTTACAAAATGGACATCAAATATATATCAGTAATCTCAAAAATGTTAAAATCAGAGATTTAGTAAATATACATAGTATCTAAATTATTCTAAAGCTAAAATGTGTAGTTTTGGTTACTGAGATTAAAATAGTTAGAAAAATAAGTGTACTTATGATTCTAACCTAGCACCTACACTACTTTGAAAAATAGCACTTTTTAATGTAAAATGAAGTTAAGAAATGATTTCAATTTCTCTAGTTTATTTAACAACCTTAGATTTAGGCAGAAATCAATGGCCTGCATTAATTTTTTGATCTCAAGTTAATGTATTATGCCTATTATTTTCAATAACAACACATTCATAGATTTGTGTTTTGAGGTAAAATTCTCACCTTCAGAATTTCATAAATCATATGAAATAGAATGTATATAATTATTTTGTGATAATACAAATTATACTAACTGTTAATTACAGAGCCAAAGACATTTTCAAATGGCCCTAGATATAGGCATATGCACAGAGTAAAAATTATTATAGAAGCTTTATTTGAATTTTCTTGTATTTAGATATCCCTGGTGGATATGATTTGTGTTATGAAAGTTTATTTATGAATATAGATTTTTTGTCTGAAGAATAATCATCATCAAATTGTTTAACTACAGATCATTATGTACCTAAACAATTAGAATTTTGTAAACTACATGCCTCTACAATACCAAATGGATAAATTATTATAGCTACCTATACCACTTTGAAGTCAAATGATAATAGTCTCAAAGCAAATTTCTAAAGGTAGCTACTTAAAACAATTTTTAAAGTAATGAGAAGAGAAATACCAAACCAAACATAGAAGTTACTAACATCCTATTCTCCAGAGTACATAGTCAGTTTAGAACCAGACATCTCTGGATTGAGAGTCCAGTATGTTTATGGTACTGTAGATTAGAAGAATCATGTTTTTGTAGTTCTAAAGCTTCACAGTTCACTTTTATATTTTTATAGAAAATTTTTTCATTCTATGCCAGCAGCAATGACTGATAGAATTCAGCAACAGTGGGACAACATAACTAAATCTAATAATGATAATCGATTGTACAGAGGACTTCAGTTGGACAATGGGATGAAAATTATGCTTATAAGTGATTCTAAGACAGATAAAGCTGCAGCATGTATGGATGTATATATAGGTAAGATGCATTCATTTTATCTTTGATATTTTTATTGTTTCACATGAATGTTAATTTAAATTTTATATTTATAATTTGAATTTTTAGGAAGTATGAGTGAGCCAAATGATTTACCTGGTTTGGCTCATTTCTGTGAACATATGCTTTTTCTTGGAACAAAGAAGTATCCATGTGAAAATGAATACTCAAGATTTGTGACAGAGCATGCTGGCTCTACTAATGCCTACACTAGTAATGAACATACTAATTATTTTTTTGATGTTTCACCAAATCACTTAAGTGGTGCTTTGGATAGATTTGCACAATTTTTTATTAGTCCGCTTTTTACAGAAACTGCCATAGAAAGGGAAGTAAGTACAATTTGTTTATCAATGCATAGAATATGTGGGTTTGGGTTAAAATCAGCAATATTTCATTTAATGATATGTATCTTAGTAGATGGATAGTGCACTTAAAAAGCAACAGCCACTGCTAATGCCACCCCTAGTGATTTGTTTTTGTAATTTATGATTATTTAAAATAATTAATTTTATGTTGGTATCTATGAGTGATTAAAATATGTACACATTTACACATAACAAATGTGTTTCATGGTGGCCATGAAAAGGTTCATGGACACATTCTCAAACAATAAAGGTAGTGACTTAATAGTAAATTGAACTGCCTTTGGCATCAACCACTATAGCCAGCTACAGCATGGCTTTCATTCTACCAAGTTGTTATAATGTCCTGAACAGGTCAGTCATATTGTAAACCTCGAGACCATCAATACATTGTTCAATGTATCCTCAGATGTCTGGTGTCTAAGAACGCCTCATTATGGTAACCTTTATTACAAGTGACATTGCCTTGATGGAACACTATCATTTTGTGGAAAATTGAGAACAGAAGTTGTTTATGAAGGATGTCTTGGTAGCTGGCAGCATTGAGGTTCCAGACAACTCTAGTCAAAGGACAAATTTATTATAAGAGAAAGCAAGCCAGACCTGCAGCTTGCTACTGAATGCATGCACAGTTACATGAATATAACTTTCTATATTTCAATACCACCCCTAAAAAAATTACTGCTGTGAAGGTGCCAGATGGATTGGAGACATCCAGAAATGCACAATGTCTCCAATGATCAACACTTCAAGATGGGGCTGTATGGCAAACTGAAGGCATAATTGATTATGCTTAGATGTGAGAAGAGGCTTCTTGACTGCTATGTTGCTATAGAATCCAGTTCTTTGAAGTTTTCATTTCACAATATTCAGGGATACAACATAAAGTTCTACTTATCACCCCTGCTGTCATTGATGGTCTATTGAATGAAGATTTTGTGGAAACATGCATATTAATGCTTGGATTTTTATGCAAATGGTACAGTATGCATTGGCTGATGTTGAAGGTCACCAACAGATCCAGAATCATGATTATCAGCAAAAATTTGTTGAACAGTACATTGTCAGTAAATCGGCTTATGTTGTGACATGGATTATCATGTAGTGTTTGGGTACAAGTTTGTTGATCATGTGTTGGTCAGGGCACTTCTGCCAGGGTCTCCTCAATCACCAGACCTAAACTCTATTGAGAACCTCATGGAGGTTCACATTATGGCTGACCTGTTGATAGCAGGCATTTTTAATTATGTGAATATTCATTTCATCTTCCGATTTACAGAGATGACAAAGCTCGTCTTCTGCAGAGCCAATTATTTTCAAGTAGAACTTGAGCTTCATACTGTGACCAGTATGGAAACATGGAAAGCTATAATTGAAGATTTAGATTGACTCTTTTCCCGATCATTTTTAGGAAATTTATTGTCATACAAGCTTTTGATTATCTCATGCAGGTATTCCTGATTGACTTAATTTTAGCAATTGCAATATTGATCTTTTTTGCCTCCTACTGCTGCTTTATTGATGGCAGCATCATTTCAATAGTTCTACTGTGACTAGGAATCCAGACAAGCTCAGTGAGATTAGATTAGATTAAATGTCTAGTTCAGAACGGTCCTGCAAGATTTGTAATAGTTTTAGTGTTGGAATACAAGGTTTCTTGGAAGCTACCAACATCCTACTTAAATATAAAAACTGGCTACCTTGAAGGGTTTCCAGGTTGTTTATACTGGTTTGGCTGATCCAAGGAACCAAAGCAGGGGCGTCATACTTGATGACCGACCTTCAGAGGGCCATATAGGTGCTCTTGAGGAGGTCTTTGTCAATTCCCCAGTCGTTGTTAGGCACCGCTTTCATAATTTTGATTTGGTCAGGGACTTAGTTGTTGACATTTTTAAGTGTTCTAGGAAAGTAATCCTATGATCGTAAGTAATTCCGAAAACTTGGAGAATTTGTTGAACCAATGAGTAATTTTGATTTTTAAGAAACGAATATCCACATCATAGAAAATTGCCCGAGTACCTGTACAATGTAAGAATTAATCTTCAAATGTCATCGATCGAATACTCTACCATCCACCCATCGAAATGTATAAAGCTGTGGCAGGAGTTTCTATGGTGAACCAAAGCACGATATAATGTTGACATAATCTTCAGGATATCATTATACACTTGGTATAATTAATACCATGCCATATGGCTGGTTGATACTAGAGGGGATTTAATTCATTATTGGAGTCACTCCCTTTATTTCACTAAGTTCACCTCTTTTACATATGAACATGATCATAGCTCTTTAAGGCCACCACTTATTGATAGATTTTAAAACACATCATGTTAATCATCCATACCGACATAAAACGTGATCATTGCACGTGGACTAAAAAATTAAAAAATGATCAACCCAAAAATTGAATTTTGACATTGACAGAAAAGGATGATTTTGACGAAAAATAAATGTTCTATTGTATCCAAATGTTAGATGCATATCAAATAATTATTTCAACTACATAAATATGTTGTTTTGGCTTGCTAAAAACCAAACATTTAGTTCAGTATCAGTGATTATCTTATTGCAGCTGAAATTTAATGAGATTTATGTATAATTTGGATATCTAAGCATTATTGTTAATATTTAAATGTTAAAGTTAGTCAGTATATTTTGATGACCAAGAGCTACCACTTACTATTTGTTATTAAATGAAAGTTTAAAGTGTTCACAACATGAACATGTTTTGTGACTGGACATCTCATGCCCTAACAAACATTGTTTCCATGATTGGTAATACATTTCAATACACTGAAGGGACGCATTTTCTGAGATATTGTTAATTTAAACTCTAAAATTTAATTTCAATATTTTTGATGGACCAAGGAACTTTGATTCCTTGCAAAAGACATTTAAAATCAAATTCAGAAGTGATATATTGAAGATGCTAAGGAAGTGATGTGACTTTGATACCTGCTATTAACATTGAATTCAAATAGAATTTATTTCAGCAAGTCATTTACAGTTAAAAATATATTTTTAATACTACTGGCCAAAAGCAATATTTCCTTTCCCCGTTATTTTTTAACTTTAAGTGAATTTTCAAGTAATTGTTACATTAATAGTCATATCTATCCAAAAACATAAGTATAATTACACACATTTTTAATGTTTACTATTTAGGTTAATGCAGTTAATTCCGAAAATGAAAAGAATCTTTTGAGTGATGCTTGGAGAGTTGGTCAACTGGAACATAGTTTATCTGATCCAAAACATCCATTTAATAGATTTGCAACTGGTAATCGTCAAACTCTTTTTGAGGACCCTAATGTTAGGGGAATAGACATACGTAAGAGATTGCTTGAGTTTCATCATAACTGCTATTCTGCTGGTCTTATGTCATTAGCTGTATTGGCAAAAGGTAACATTCTATTTCGTGAATATCTTTAAATTATATTTATTGTGATTAGTTAGCACAATAAATAGCATTTTATTTACAAATTGCATAAAAGCATAATTTTTGCATGCAGTTATTATCTATTGTTGTCATTCATTTTGGACAAGATGGGTTCCATTATACTTTTGGCTGTCCCAAAAGTAATGGAACTTTATTATACAAAAATTTATAAATATATGTACTTACAAACTAATGATGTTTTCCTTCAATATAGTCCTCCCCTAGTTCAATACACTTCAGCACTGCTAGCACTGCTAGAACCAATTCCAATTCATGATGTTTGAGCTTCTAATTTATGGCCCTTGCTAGGTCTTAAAAGCTCTTCTTTGATTTTTGGTGCCAGGTCAATGGAGTAGGGAGGGTGTGGGGCAACTGAAACATTCTTAGCTTGAAGAAATTGTTTAATTAAGGCTACGGAGTAACTTGAAGCATTGCCATGGTAAATGATGATTTTCTGGTGAGGATGACTCTCTTTCATTTGTCCAATGAGTGGATTGAGTCTAAAATCTTTGTAATAAGTTGCATTCATGTTCTGATCTTCTGACAAGACATCAATCAACTCAATACCACTTCCACTGATAAAAATCATGAACAATCTTTTCCGGGATCTGAAGGAGGATCTTGCAACATGTGGTCGTTCATCATCATCCAGCCAGCCAAACCATGTTCTTTAGCTTGTCTGTTTGATGGAACATGAACCAACTCTCATCACCGGTAATCAACACATGACAACGATTTCTAATGACTGAAAGCAAATCATTTGCAATAAGAACCCTCAATTTGTAAGGAACCCATCTGGCGCACAATTTCTTCATTTTAGCTCTATGAACTGTTGACTTTGGAATGTCAAGTTCCATCTTGAGTAATCATTTCACGATTTTTCGTTGCATTTTCCTGCCCTCCAACTAATTTTGGACGTTCTGTTCTGTTTTTATCGCCCATTTTTTCACAGTTGCCTTCTTTGAAATCATTGCACCATCTTGTCACCGTTAAATATGATAGACTCTCTTCACCACATATTCGTACTAGTTGAAATGTGTATCATGGTACTTTATCAAATTTCAATCTTGCCCATATATAAAAACGTATGTTTTCCTTTAAAAATTCCATAATAAAAGTGATAAATTTGAACCATTTCAGAGCCTAAAATTAAATAGATTTTAGATAACTGCTGTGAATCCATACAAATTGATATCTATTCATCAATTAAACAAGTAAAAACAATAAACATCGATATACTAATCAACACACAAAGTCAAATACATGAGTTTCATTACTTTTGGGACACCCCTCGCTGTCTGAATTACAAACAATGAATCATGTGAAAAGTCAAATATTGATGTAATTAATTGGTATTTGGTGGATTTAACATGTTTCATGGGTTTTAAAATATCAATTTCTGTGACAATTTAGTGTCAAAAATAAAACAATTAAATTGAATGAAAATAAAAGTATTATAAACAGTTCATTAAATGCCTAGATTTAGCCAATTTCAACTGACAAATTTAAAAATATTTTTTGGCAGAAATTAATGTTACTGAATTGATTCATTTCAAAATTTCTGAGAATGACCCTGTCAGAAACTAATGATATCTATCTTAATTCATCAGATATCTTACAAATCAAATTTGAGTGATTTTTTTATATGCAGATTCCTGTGGGGCAATCCTTTTATACTAGAAACCAAATAAGTGAGATAGCCATTTTTAAACAGAGTTTCTAATAACTTATTAAATGGATTCAATTTAGGGAACTTCAACTGGATTTTAAAAGAATTTTAGAAAAAAATCAATGAAAATAGCTAGTTGTTGTCATACACACCTAATTATCACATAGAGCCGGCTAGCTCAGTTCCCATATTGATTGTCTTCACCTAGACAAATATGTTGGTGGTAAAATTGTCCAAAAGTAATTCTGTAAATGAAATTTTAGCTTAATCCATCCTGAAGAATGATTTTAAGTTACCTTATTTTTAACATAAAATCTATTTCTATTGCCAGAAAAAATGGAGCCATGGAAAATTTTCACTGATTTTATAATAAAATTAAATATAATATAGCATTATCTATAAGTTTTGAGGGCAATGTATTGATATTTTGATATGACACGCAAAAATATATAACTTTTTTTGACTAACTGAACTTCACTAATTCATTGTGATAGAGCAATACAAATTACTGTTTGTTTCATTGTTTTAGATTCGCTAGATGACATTCAAAAACAAGTATTAGATTTATTTCCTGATGTAGTAAATAAAAATATTGATATCCCAAGGTGGCTAACCAGTCCTTGGACAGCAGAATACTTGCAGGTAAAAACAATAATCTGATTCGACTTTGATATGTCTTATTCTCTTCAAATGTTGTATAAAAATTATCTGGGATGTTTTATCAATTCAATTATAACCTAAACTATTTTCGGCGATCATGAAATTGATGTTGAAGCATTTTTACTGCCTATACATTTGTACTTCAACTTTGTTTAGTAATAACATTACTATTGTATATACTTTAGAAGTATGTGTATGTTGTTCCGATTAAACACATTCGTGGTCTCCGAATTTGCTGGCCTATACCTGATTATCAAGAATATTACAGGGCTCATGTAAGATTTAATTTCCATTTTTATAGACTAAATGAACATTACTATTTAAAGTTTTCCTCATGTGAAATCAGATGGTTCCATTAATTATAAGATTGCTCACAACTTTTTCAATAAAAATATAAAGAAGCCTTTGAGAATCGGAACGTTTTCTAATAGAACGTAAAATTCCTCACTTAATATACAGATTACAAAGGCACCTTCACCATCCGGTTTTCAACATTTATTTAAAAAAATACTATCTTCATTTTGAATCTTTACAGCCAGAAGGTTACCTTTCTCACTTGCTTGGTCATGAGTCTAAAAGATCACTTCTCTCCGAACTTAAATCACGAGGTTGGGTAAACGGTTTGTGCGCAGGAGGATCTAGTGGTGCGAGAGGTTTTTCTTCACTAGATGTTAACGTTGATTTAACAGAGGATGGTATCAGTAAGTTATAAAATTATGTGTACTTACCTAGATAATCTAAAATTGCCTAAATTTTCTAGTTTGGTATTTCTCTTCCGATATATTTCACATACTATTTGCAGAGCCAAACTTTTTGCTTTTCAATCATGTGAATATTTGTGACAAGTTCTGTCCATGTTTTCATTTGTCTGATCATTTATAAGTAGTTGTGCTTCCCGTACCAAAACAAATATAACAAACTATTTTCAGTAGTTACTGTGGGTATAAGAATGATTCTAAGCACCTATTCTTTTGTACAGAGCGCTGGTCATGTGGTTGGACACTGTACAATAATCAGAGTCTTTTTTTGCGGTTTCATGTCCAAATGTTCAGAAAAAAAAGTTTGCTGGTTTTGCTGGAATTGTGAAAAAATGAAGTTGTTTCTCCAAATCTCATAAACGTTTAGGAGCAAACATAGGCGTTACTAACATCCTATTCTCCAGAGTACATAGTCAGGTTAGAACCAGGCACCTCAGG
>JAUYWI010093464.1:0-12078 GCA_034780595.1 Parotoplana pacifica | reverse complement strand
CTGCTAAATGTGACTTGATTAGTATAAGCAAAGGTATTTGTGTACAATAAATTCACTGAGCAATAAAATATAAAACGTCTTAGGTTAAGAATAATTCATATCAAAGTATAGAAAATAGCTATTGTAATTACGGACACTTTTTATACCGATCCTCTACCTTTCTAAGGGACCGCATACAGGAGCTCGCCGGACCCATTTTATTTACAGTGTATTTACTTCAGTTTAAAAATAATTGTTGATGAATCTTTCCAAGGCACTTGTGTACCACGAGGTATATTTTTTAGGTGTGACAACGGGGGTTAATATTGATCATAAAGTGTCTTGAGATGTGTATCTTCCTATTTTTTTACAAAATAACAAATCAAGAACAATATACATCAATCCAACAAATCAGTCCAAAAAGGAAATTTATGGAACAGAATAAATTACACAAACAAAGAAGCTACATCAGAATTTTACACACAAAAAAACATTTTAAATAATGTTATTGCCGACATGCCAAACATAAATTATTTGGGAAAATTCATTTTTAATGTCATAACGTATTTCTACAAAACAAAATAGGACCGCTCAATATTCAATCCTAACTTTTACCATTTATTATCTAATTTACTGTATTATAATAAATTTTTGAAAGCTATTCTTTAAAAGGATTTTACTATGAACTTCCAATGAGAAATGTAGGTATTAAAATCTTGATAAAAATGATCCCATCTTTAAATCAAGAATTCTAAAGCACCATTTAGAAATTTAAAAATACCTATTTCTGATTCTTATCAATTAAAGTTTTAAATTACTGTTACTATTTGCTTAAGTATACACATACATACGTATGTGGCATTTATGACAACAATCAGGGCATTAGTACCTACTTGAAAATGACAATCGATTAAAACGGAATTAGATTTGTTTAGCATCAAGCCAAATTTTTTTATAGCAGGGGCGCAGTAAGGGGGTAGACAAGGTAGACCTACCTCCCCACTTTCTTTTATTTAGAGCGCCCCCTAACTGATTAGTGGTGTCTCTCTAACTAGTGTAATATATATTTGCTAAGAATATTGCATGCTGTCATATCTGCACTGATTATCTACTGTTGAATGTATACGTGAATGTCCGTTTCTGCTATCTAAATTATCTGCTTAAAACTTAGCCGAAGCCAGCACTAGAAATTTAAATAAATGATAAGACAATAAAAATTAAAACATTAAAAAGGGTATTAAGTTTGCCCCCCCCCCCCCAATTTACAATTGGAGCCCTTGCCAGCCAGTACTCCACAGCGTTTTTATAAATGTCTGACTGCACGCCTGAACAGTGTTGAAAAAATGAATTTAAAAAAACGTTAACAGGTAGAAGTTTCAAACCAACCACATTTATTTTATAAAAATATATATACATGATATTTATATATAGATTAAAGTTACATTTTAAAACTGACATTTTATTTTACAATCACCAGGTACCTAGTATTTTTTCCATTTTTAATTACAACATAAATAAATGGTTTATGGAATATAAATAAGAGTTATTTACTGTAATTTGATTGATGGGGTTTCATTTTTATTAATGATCATGACATATGAATTTATTTTAGTACTATTAGAACTCTCCAAAAAATAAGCATGCCTAACTTGAGATGCACGTCAACATTTAAAATAGAAGAACCGTATCAAAATTATTTCATATCTGTATCTTGTCAGTAAGTATAACTATCGAATGAGAACATTTAATAAAGAATAGAAAACTGGATTCAAGGGCATACTATAGTATGTTTAATGGATATAATTTTTTGTAGGAAATTTTTTTTCTTCTCTTTTGTATTGAGAATATAACAGATGAGTTTATCCAAGGTCTTTTTTCAATATATTAACCTCTTTAGGGGATACTGTTTATCTGATTTTTAATCCATTCTTTGTTTAATTAAATAAATTCCTTGCAACTGGGCCGATAAAATATCTTATGCCTATAATTAATTTGAATACAATATAAAAGGGTTTTTTGAAAAGTAACTCCCTATTTAGAAATATTTGGACAAGATTGTGAGTCTCTTCATTATGCACGACCTACAATGAATGCTGAAAGGTATCTCGAAATCATTCAAGATGTAGATATATTTTTAGGAAAACTACATACATTTTCTAGTGCTGTCTTGTTACCTGTGCTGTGGGAAAGTGTAAATATGGACAATGTTCCACATACTTTGCTAAGCATAATAGTTTAAATGAATACTTTCCTAGACGCCCATACCAAAGTTTTTTGGTGGTTGCAATATCGAATAAAGATATAAGCGAATGATTTGTCCCAATAACAAATAATAGTGTGGTAGAAAAACATTTTATCACCACAAAAATTCTATCTAACACTAAATGTATAGTTTAAATAAACCTAGTGGCAAATGTTTTGTAACTGTGCTACTTAATCATCCATAAATACAGTGAACAAATTATGTGTATAGGAGCTGTTTTACATTTATATCATTAAGAATACATGATAGTCTCAGTTAAAATATGGACAATGTTTCACATACTTTGCTAAGCATAATAGTTTAAATGAATACTTTTATAGGCACCTATATCAAAGTTTCTGTTGGTTGAATATTCAATAGAGAGTTTAGAGAATGATTTGTCCCAATAACAAAAAATATTGTGATAAAAAACATCTGATCACCACAGATAATTCTACTCAACCGTTCGTTCTCGGTACCTACACATTTAATACATAAACACCGATTTATTGATGACATCATGAGGTAATTAGATGACATTGGGCCTCGGGTAGGAAGACGTAGAAATTGCATTCAGTAGTAACCATTTCTTCCAATATACATACAGTTTGTATATTTTTTATAATGCATAATTAGGATATCGTGGATGAGCGGATCATTTTTTTTTAAATATACAAGGAAGGTTGCGTCTAAAATATTTAAAAAAATAAAATAATTAGGTATAAAACATATCAAAATACAAATAAAAAGAATGCATAATTTTACTAAAAATAAAATATTTTATATCCATGTTAGTACACACAATAATTGATTATTTCTTACAATTCAAGTAGAGACCTATAATAATTAAAATTGGCTACTTGAAACAAGAATCATTCAGTTATTGTACAAATAAAATTATCAGATTTCAATTATTTTTGAAAATTGTTTGTTTCTCGATATTTATTTGTAAATATATTGCTGTATGGTAGAAAATTCAAACATTGCTATTAGATGTAACCATAAAATTCAATAATAGGTATATCCATTGTGTTTTGAATGTTCAACTCCTACACAATACCTAATATAGATGTGTAAACAACGCGGTTGAACATTGTTGACCAGAATATATTCTGTAAACTTGATATGGTATATACATAGGTAGATAATAACTTTAATGAAAATGGAGAGAAAATTAGATTTTGTTGTTTTACTCAGTTTTTAATGCTAGCAGAATATAGATAGCTATGTACCTACATTTAGCCTGGAGTAAAAAAAGATTGGCTTATATGACACTCATTAGGCTAATGTCGAACAACGCAAATAGAACTAAATATAGCCAACAATAGATTTTAACCTTTTTAAAAATATGTGTTCTATCATTATTCTTCCACTAGGTAATTTTAAGTTTAGATCTGTAAGCGAAAATATTGTAGTCCCTTTACTAAATTTTACTCAAATCAATTGGCTCTATTGAACAAAATTTATGATATTCGTGCTATACCTATAGAGATTATTAATAATGTTCCCAGAACTACCGAATGGTTTTTATTTTTATCATTCGGTACTTCTGGGAATATTTTTGAGGAAAAATTATAGGTATATGTACGTGTTATTTAATTATTGTATTTGATTTTGTAATTGAATTTTCATGTCATGCCATGTATAAAATTGAAAACAAAGAATTCCTCAAAAACGGCGGAAATAGCCTTTATATATTGCTTATGTATATAATTTTTCAACAAAAATAGCGGAAATAGCATTTACACCCTATACAATTCAGTAATTAAAAATTATGGGTAGATTACGTCTTAATCAAATACCGACAATGAAATTTAAGTTTTAAATATAATGAAGAAAAACAATTTTATAAAGCTTTTAACAGAAGTACTAGAGACAAAGTATATCATAGTTTATTGGCTACATGTAATAAAACTCAAATTCATGTATATTTCGAACAATAATTTTATTTATTACATCGACTGCAACATTATTTTACGATTATTTATAGTTACAAGAATATGTATTCACTTTTTTATATAGAAGCTTTAGTAAGCGAATTTTTCATACGATTAAATTATATACGAGTTAATCTGTTCAACGAATTTTGCTAGGAATCCATTTTATCGAATATTCATAAAAATGAAATATTTGCTATTTCTTAAATAGTTCTGTCAAAATATGATGGTTCCTACATACATTAATGTAATGGCACAATTTTGATATCTGGGCAAACTAGCTATTTACTGTATTTTTAAAAGTTATTTCATATTTCTTTCTATGCCAATTAATAACCCTTTTTTGACAACCTTTTTTAAATGCTGTGTTATTTAAAAAAAAAGATACTAAACATACAAAACGAAATTAGATATAAAAATATTTGAACAATAATTGCGTTTAAATATACTTTTAGTAGTTCTAATAATTAATTCCAAGTAAAAACACAAAATATATAAAAACGCAGAAAGCTAATGATTTAGCATAACAATTTTAAATTTGATATTAAAGTATGTACTTCTTTAATATTATTATCCGATAATTATGTTTTATTCATTCTATTTGTGTTTTATTGTGGGTATTGCATAAGTTTGGATAAACTGCAAAAAGGGCTTTCACCTTATACCTACACATATAGCGTGTCCGGTAAACTATTACCATTTTGCTTTAAAATCTATCAAAAGAAAAACAGTATAAGGTATAGAAGCTATAATTATAAACGTTCACGCAACTTTCATATTGATCACAAGGTAAATTATGTAAGAATTTCAACGTCATTAATTAAATAATATTCTCAGAAGAGCTGTTTTGGTTTTGATATATTTTATAGAAAAACACGATAGTTTACCGGACACCGTATAGTTTCCATAAATAATAAAATATTAGTGTAATATTATAAAATTGGTATAAAACGTATTACTTACCATCACCATTAAGCTGGTAAAGTCTTCTAAATGATAATATTGGATCTTCCCCACATTTGGAGGTATTTGCAGACACATAGAGTCTTGAATTGGTAGTCAACAAAATTACTAATCCCACTGTGAAGACTGGGGCCAAAAGTTGACGTAAATAATGAAAATAAGAAGTAGAGTGCATGGTGCATCAATTTTCCTGTTTAGCTAAGTTGCACGTTGAGAAGTTAAAAAAACGCGCACGTGAAATTACTATGAAACGCGCGCGTTTTTTAGTTGTAACGTTACAAAAATTAATTGCCGTGTATATTTTTAACAGAACAGCAATTTCAAATTAAAAGGGTTCAGAGTGATTTGTGAAAATAATACAAATAGATAAACTCCCAGTTAAGCTACTGTAATTTAACAAACATAAATCTGTGTATTTATAGTAATTTTATCCTACTCATTTCTATATCTAATTTCGTTTTTTATAAAAACATATTGAGTGCTAACAAAAGTTACAAACTGGCATTCAGTAATTATTCTAAATAGCACCAATTGGTCTGTTGGTGAATTCTGAAATATTTATATTTAAATATTTCTCAGATCGTAAGCCAATAGAATTCTTTATTACGTATCTATGTGAATGGTAAAAAGATCATCAGTTTTTTTGCCAGAAGATTAATCGACAAATGTAGTTTTAAAATTGATCCCAACAGGGTGTTATTTCCAATCTAGATAAATTTAATTATTATCCTCATCATACTTTATCAATGACAATAATATTATATAATAACGCATGAAGTGTATAGAGTGCAAGGGATATTTGACGATATCGCGTTAAATTTTAAACTTCTGTTAAAAATGGTTTCAAATGTAATTATACAAGTGAACTATTATTTTTTAATAAAATATACAAACTATTTTATCATTAAAGAACTAGTACCTAATAAACATAAACGATTATTTACAACAGTGACCTTTATTTTATTGCATATTTTGAAATATTGTATAAGTTTATATTGCTTTGATATTTATGTGCTAATTAGTTCATTTAGTTTTACCATTTTTGATTGTTTAAAATGAGATAGATATTACAAAATTTAAATTGTATAATTTATTAGATGCTATGAATAGTTTATTGGAATGCTTTCATATTTGGCATATCTATTCTTTATCTGATATGTAAGTAAGAGGTTCATAACTTTTCCCAAAGTCAGAAATTGAGGTCCAGGCTGATGCGTTAAACTGGACATTCCTCAGATTAAATTTTAAAGCATGAAATCATTTCCAACCACTAGAAATGACCTAAAACCTAATAATAAGTCATTATTATTCAATTAGAGCCATTAAATTGCGAAGAAATTCATTCACTTAAGAAAAAAATCAATTTCTATGGACCATAAAAGTGAGGTATTCAAGTTTCTAATGCCTTCCTAATTCCAAATCTTAAATTTGACCGAGATAGGATGCTTAGTTTGGAATTTAGAATCATTTAGGTGATTTTGGACGAAAATATCGTTTTTTACCAAAAAAAACTCGATAAACCATAATTTGTTTTAATAATTTTATGGATTTCTACATATTACTGGGTCTCTATACACCAAATTTGAACTCAATTGAACAAATTTTAATTTTTGAACATGCCAAGCCAAGCCAACCCAGCCCATGGGTTAATAGAGTTTGTTATATACAGTACCTACTGTTAACTTCAATCCTTATCATTCGTTGAGTTAGAGTGCTCTTAATTCGTAAACAATAATTGTTACCACCGTATCAATCAGCAAATATATAAAATTTTCTAGCCTGATATTAGGGTAATGTTGCCATAGACTGTCTTAAAGCACTGTACATAAATAAAATTACATTCAAAAAAGCGCAAAATTGATTTTTGAAAATTTGATTCAATTTAAAAAATCTAACTAATAAAATAAACTTCACATGCAAAATAAGATTTTTAAAGTCATATGACGAATCTAAGTTAAGAACTATATAATATTAGTGTATTCTCCAAACCAAACGGCATTTAAGGACGTTAAGAGTACTGGAAGAAAATTACAAGATAATTAATTATAGGCTCTTTCAAAAAAACGAAATATGGTAAATACTATTTTCTGGAATATATCAAATACCTACTAAATAAGGAAAGGACGTTCATTGTGAAAAGTTACTTTGTTATACCTAGGTAAATACAATTACGATAATTAAACAGAGCAAATCGATTAGATATTTGTATCGTTGTAAGTATTTATATTTTTGCTAATCCATTTTATTGTATACGTTTTTGTATTTGTGTACATTTATATTTCATTTTGGTTGTCCATTTTCCATAATATGTATCTATATAAATTAACTTTAAATTAGCTTTTAGATTACCCTATTAATTTTTAGAATCTTTTTTTTAGTAACTCTCTGATATTTTCTATTCTTCTCTTAAATATATAATAATAAAAATAAATAAAAAAATCTAAACTCTGAACTAAAAGAAAAAGAAATTAAAATTGTGTTAAAACGCATTTCTGTATATCTTCAGTTTACAAAATTATAAATACATTCAAATTTAATACATAGATTGATAAATCAGTGAAATAGATATATAAAACATGTGTAGGTATATTACAGAAACGCGTTTTTACACAATTTTCTTTTCTTTTTCTTTTGGTTCAAAGGTTGGATATTTAATTTATTTTCATTATTATATATATCAAAATCGAGTTTCAGATAGGCTGATGCGGATTAAGATGGAGATAGAGAAGGTGATAGTAAATGTGGTTGTGCCACAGGTTGGTTGCATGAAACAGGAGAAGAATAACTTCTGAGAGTATCTAGGTGGAGTGGTGATAAGTATACCAGAGAAGGAGCAGTTGTTGGTTGGAAGAGACCTAAATAGGCGTAGAATAGAAAAAGCTAAAGAAACCGAGGTAGAGAAAGAGAATGAAGAAGATGTATCCAGGGCATTAATGCGAATGAAAAGAGGAAAGGCAGTTGAACCAGTAGAGGCATGGAAAGTACTTCGTGAAACAGGGATAGAGAGCTTAACAGCAATGTTTATAAAAGTCATGGATACAGAAGAAATGCCAGAAGATTGGAGACGAAGTACCTTGATCCCAATCTTCAAAAACAAGGAAGCTACCGCGGCATCAAACTAACATCACAGACACTGAAATGGTGGAAGAGAATCTCGACCAAAGATTGAGAGAGAAAGTGTGACAGTTACGCATTTAGCAGTTTGGTTTTATGTCTGAGCAAAATAGAACAGATGCTATTTTTGCAATGCGGCAAGTGATGGAGAAGTACTGGGAAGGACAGAAATACATGCACTTCATCTTTATTAACTTGGACCGGGTACCAAGACAAAAACTGTAGAACTGTTTGAGATTGAAGGGAGTAGAGGAGAAATACATCAAACTCGTCCAATACATGAACAAAGGGTTACAACAAAGGTGAGGTGTGCTGCCGGTGAGTCGTAGGACTTTGAGGTGACTGTGGGACTCCATCAAGGATCTGCCCTGAGTCCACTTCTTTTTGCATTGGTAATAGACAGCCTGACGCGTAAAGTCCAGATAGAAGCACCAGGGGATATGCTGTTCAGATCATTTATCAACAATATAGTCAGCAATCTGGGTGACAACGTTTCCAGCAGCCTTTTTGCCGAGGACCTGGCGATATGGGTCCAGTGCCGAATCCTGCAAGACACAAATGCAAGTAGTCTTAACCAAGCGAGAAGAATGGGCCACAAAATGGAGAATGCAGATTAACGCATCCAAAACAGACCATATCCTTTTCACAAACTGGACGCGTGAAGCGAAATGGACAAACCACAGGCACTTGAACGACACTCCAACAAATCACCGGATGCTATGCCTCTACGCCTACGGACAACCTTCTTCTAGAAGCAAACCTCATCCCACTCAAGGAAAGAGCTAAGCTCCTGGCAGGTACAGCTATGGAAAAATGCAGAGAGGACCCTGAGAATCCGAACCAGGGGCTCGTCATCAGCAACCAAAGAGCTAGAAAAGCCAGAGAGATTCTAGGCAGGAACTGCAGGGCAGCGAGCCAGAAAGCTAGGAAAACCGCGGATATAGAGGAAGACACAGCGGAGGAGATAGTCAAAGTCCCGCACAATCCGCCTTGGACTACCCCGGATGTCGAGTTCAACAACCTCCTGATAGACAACCAAGGGAAAAGAGAAGACCAGGAAGAGCTGAAAGCAGTTGCCACTCAAACCATCCAAAGCGTCACGGCTCAGAGCGACATCATCATCTACACAGATGGATCAGTTCAACAGGATCAAGCGAATGGAGGGGGGAGCTGCATCGTCTGGGACACCAGAACAGATGAAAGACACCCCATCAAGGCCCCAGCGGGAAGACTATGCAGCAGCTTCAAAGCCGAGCTGATAGCCCTGGACAAGGCCATGACGCATCTCGAAGCAAGCAACTACAACACGGCAACCATTCTCACCGATAGCCAAGCCAATCTTGTCAAACTGAAAACCTATCCCAACACCCAAACAAGTAAATTGGCCAACAATATCTGGCGTATCCTCCACCAAGAAGAGCGGTTACATTTCAATGGATTTCCGGCCACACAGACCTTGAAGGGAAAGAATTGGCAGACGTGGCTGCCAAAGAAGTTTCAAGGCTCAATCAGGCAGAAATCCTTCTAGAATTCGCAACAGTCAAAGCCAAGCTTAAAAGTGCCATCATAGACAAGTGGCTTGAAGGGAAACAGTACCGATCAAAATGGAAGCTCCACAGCCAAGATGAAAAGGCCATGACAAGGAAAATCAGGTGCCAACTTGCTCAGATTATATCTGGTCATAGTCTTCTTTTCAAGTATTACATTAACAGAATTTGCTTGGAGCAAGACAACAACTGCACCTGCGGCGATGAAGAAACTAGAGACCACGTCCTCTTCAACTGCCCAAATAACAATAATCGCCTCAGCCAATGTAAACCCTAGCGAGTTGTTTCCGCTCTTCAGGAAGACCTATTAGCTACCAATCGGCGAGCGGGGAATTTCAACCAACCAATCAAGACCCAGTCTGACACACTTTAAGTTACTTGCTGGACAGGGGTTCGGGAGTGCTCAGTAACTAGACAACCCAATTCTGACAGGCCTGATAAATGGTCAAGGTGCACCATCGGAGCCGGTCTTAGTCTCAATGATCGTAAAAGAGTTGGTCCATTGTCTGTCAATGTTTCTGCCCCTCTGCCCCTCCACGTGGTGACCGTTGGTACTGGCTACACATGTAGCTTGCAAAATCCACACACTTCCTGGGATCACAGCAATGGCTTGTAACAGCTGTGATCCGTCACCATAAGGTATATACCCGCAATCCAATAATAAAACAACAACAACTCGAGAATAACGAACTGGTTAGTTCGAAGAAAAATATATTGGTTTCTGTGAAGAAGCACACACTGAAGTAAATTATGATATATTTGTCCGATATACAAATTCAATCGAATAGATGCAATTAGCAATGGTATACCTACGATTATAAAGGCATGTTCAACCAAGGGGTGTCTCTATAGCGGGGTTTGTTTCATCTCAAACTAAGTGAGCTAGCTTTAAAGTAGCTCTGTCAATTTTTCAAATAATAATGAGTTTTTGAATAAATCAATATTTTTATTGCATACGTATTGCTTGCTGAAATAGCATGAAATGTTGTTCTTTATTTATGTGTTACATAGCTTTTATGTAAACTAATTTCTCCCAATTTAACTACGACTCCAAATCAGAAATGAAAACAAACCTCTAACTATATTTTATAAATAATCTAATTGCTACAAAATAATTATTAAGATTAATCATTGTACATATCAATTAATGAAATACATAACTTATCTGACTCTTTGAGATCCTCATCGGCACATCCTTTACACACTACTAGAACTAAATAATTTTGTAAATTTTGGTTATGAATTCTCTTTCTTTATATAGAATAATTTGAATATTTGATTTGAATTCCTAACAACCTAATAACTAAGCAATATCAAATTTCAAATTATTTAGCAACACTTTTCAAAATCTAAATCATATTAAATTATAAAATGTATTTCTGCTAAAGCCATGGATTAATTTTATAATTTCATATCACTCTATGATTTCTACTAAAATAATAGTCTCTTAAAATCCATACAACGGGCTAAATAATAACAACTTTGTTCCGCAAAATTATCATACTGTTACTTCACACTAGGTAACACAGCTAACATATGTGATATCTTTTTGATGGTTTTTCGAAGTTTCACCTCTAATATGAAATTTAGTTTAGTAATTTGTATATTTCTGATTAGAGATTGAAAAGCAATAGTGAGCTAAGTTAGCTTTTAATTGCTATCTTTAAAAGATTATTTAAACAATATTCATAAACATTTAAAAAAAATTATAATTATTTTTAAATGTTTATGAATATTGTTTAAATAATCTTTTAAGAACTCTCTTAAGAACTATGTTGAATGCTACTCAATAATATTGACTGTGATTTATCTTGTCCATCTTATACTATTTCGATGTAAATAAATAATCACATAAATAATCTCATAGACTACCAAATTCTGCTGTAATTTTGTTGTTACTAACATTATGTTTTATAATATCCACAATAAAGATAATTTTCGTATTATTTGTTATATTATTTCTTCAATGAACCATGGCCATTACATTTTTTATATAAGGAATGTACATTGTTGGTATAAATGTTATGATTTTAACCTGCTTTTTAATTCAACTAGTGTTCATTTAGCCTTTTACATTTGGAATAAAAACGAGTTTATGCGAAGTGTAACGATTGTGTACAGATAAAGCTGGCTAGAACAAATGAACACGTACAAATATTTAGGATCTTACATAACAGAGGATAGTGGATGCACTAAAGATATTAAAGCCCGATTAGCTCCAGCAAAAACCAGCATGATGAAGCTCACCAACATATGGCAAAACAGAGCAATACCAAAGCAGCTTAAAATTAGACTC
>JAUYWI010093453.1:0-12080 GCA_034780595.1 Parotoplana pacifica | reverse complement strand
GGCTGTGATTATGCCTAGCTGATAAGGCCCAACAAGGCCGAAACAGCTGTCCTGGGCTATCATTTGCGAGTAGTATAGATAAGTAGTATCTTTTTATCAAAGTATTCCTGTTTTTTTATTATTACTCTTAAACACTTATTATCTATCATACCCCGGTGGGGGGATCTAAATTGGCCCACGCCCAATTCTTGTTTGTCTGACTTTTTTTTAAAAATAAAAGTCCGAACAAGTTGAGGACGGTTCTACAACTTTTAAAACCATTCCAAACAGGAAACAATAAATTGAATATAATGAGTGACTCATTACACCTTTTATTCACAGACATATTTGAATTTTTGGGATAGACATGAAATATCACTAAACCAAAAACTTGTAGAGTCTTTTTGTTTAGCATTCCAGAAATTTTTATATTGGGGATGAAGTAATAAAGTGTCCATCAGGATAAAAGCTTTAAACCTTTGAGAAAGAAATTTAGAAGAAAAAGACGATTTCTATGTTGCCCACTACTCTATACATGCAGTTTTGCTTTTAATGAGCGGATTTATGTTTTATATTTCTGTTGAACGGGAAGTACTGATAGAGTGCTGGCGGTGCACCCCAACAACAACTTCCCCAAGTAGACCCACATATTTGATTTTGAGTTGGATGTCTGCCGGATCCCAAGGCACACATAGAGTTGGACCACGTGGCCAGTAACTGGCAAAATAGCGAAATTTCCATACAGTTCGTACAATCTTGACTCATATAAATCTCTTGTTATATACAGATAAGGTGTTATTAGATACCAACGAAGTACCACATAAAGAGGCCGGTATTAAAGAGATTTGGTGCCCAACAGCTCAGAAGGAATCTCGGCTCAGCGACTTAACATTAATCTATGCAGAATAAAATCTATAGTCAAAACTAGGTTGCACATTCTAA
The DNA here is from genome assembly GCA_034780595.1 of Parotoplana pacifica. NCBI lineage: Eukaryota > Metazoa > Platyhelminthes > Proseriata > Otoplanidae > Parotoplana > Parotoplana pacifica. The sequence goes on along the minus strand of JAUYWI010093453.1, from coordinate 11,159 downwards.
AGGAGAAGAGTTACACAAACCAGGTGGTACATAGTTTTTCCAGGTATTAGATTGCTGATAGCTAAGAAAAGGCCGGGTTTTGTGCAATTTGTCGGAAGTGACACTTATCTGAGTATAGTCCGTCGCTTTTAGGGGAAAGGGCTGTGAAGCTGTGAAGCTGTGTATAGTTCGACTTGAAGCGGATTTACACTTCCCTTTGGTGGGTGGTACATCGTTGGATGACATTTGTGAAAGCAGTGTGAAAATGAAGGAAGAAACTCAAAAAGCTCAGAAAGATAATGATGCAGGAACGGTAGTACCACGCCTTCTTACCGAAAGAGAACACGTTGTGGTCTGCGAAGTACCGGATTGTAATAGACAGTTGGCCCCGAGAGAAAGACAGTGAGTCACCTTATCTTCCACTGCCCAGTCTACAATAGAGAACGTATGCAGACGATTGGTATTCCACCCTACGATCAGATCATCGAAAAGAAACCCGAACTAGTGCTTAGTTTCCTGAGGCGAATTGGCCTTCTGGCCTGCGACTAGAAAGCGCCAGAACATAGAGAAAGACTATGCATAAACATTTACGACAGGCAGGGCTACTGTGTCTATAGTCAGTAATTTCTTCAAAAACTTTGAGACAGAGAAGGCTAAACCGCCATGTGAATACGTGCCACCCTCATTCGACAGTGCAAGACAATGTGCAAAAGCAACAAGACAAACGACAGAGACAAGAAAACTGACTGAGACACAGAAATTGACAAAGACAAAGTCGATAATATTTGCAGTGATAGAATTAGCAACCCCTTACAGATCAGGAGGGTAAATTTCCGGACCAACAACCCTGGCATTGCCCTTTTGCTAGGTGTAAGAGGGTATCGGCTAAAAGTACGCCTATACCAAACAGTAGTGGAGTATTCTTAATCACCGACAACTCGAAGTTAAGCCAAAGAACAGCACGATTAAAGAGAGTGTTCCTGTCGTAACTGCTCCACAGGGTACAGCTCTAGTGGTATCATTATCTGCATCAAAGCAAATTGCCGAAGAATGGACAGTTGTCGAAAATGCAGACTCTCCAACAGTGCTAGTACTGTGGAACAGTCTGTAACACTTCCGGACTATTGATTTTTGTGAAGCGCCAATTAAGTGAATGTAGCACTGTCATTAGCGCGACAAATACATTGATATAACAGAATAAAGCACAGGTTGTCATTTACTAAATAAGTAAAATTTGTGATTGGTTTAGTGTGGGTGACATTGTCAATAATTAGAAGATCTGGGTACATTGTTAATCTCGTGGACAGCAAATTTAAAATCCCCGTCACAGATTCTGGCGGTTAGTGGATAGTCGCGTTTGAGCCATAAAATAAATAGAATCTGTTAATTGGAAAACAAAGCTCACAATTTCACATTAACTAACGGAATATCAGGCTCTTTAAACTGAACTATTTGTGGCAGAGATATGTGGCAAAACTCTTTGGAATAGATCAAGGTTTAGGCATTTCTGTAAACAAACTTTAGTTTGACACATATTTTTTGAAAATAATTTATTGTATTTTAACAAATCTTTTCAAAATATCTTGATATAAATATGTCTAAATTGGTTTTGGTAGTTTTCAAGATATCTCAAAATAAAGTTATTCACTGACAGATTTTTCCACACATAAAATATCGTTTCAGTCCCGTTAATTTAGCAGTCACTGATCAATGACTTGCCGAAACCCTGCTGAAACAAAGCTATTCACCATGAAGGTGAAAATAAGAAGAAAGTCTGGCAAGACAAGTGCAAAACTTCTCGAAGCATCATCAGACACGAGAAAGGTAAGCATGGGGAGGAATTCACTAAAAAACAAATAATCTTCCCAGCCATGTCGTCTGAAAAGAAGTTTAACATTAGTAATCAGGTACAAGAGTGCCTACCACAGAAGGGCAAGTCTCTCAGTTCCAATCCTTTGACCAAATTAAATTGCACACCGCTACAATACGGCACCCGGCTCACCTTAGGCAGCAGAACTAGATCGCTGAAGAAGTTGAAAGCAACATTCAAACCATATTGGATTGATCACCCAAATTGTTGGGCCAAGAAATGAAAAAACGAAGTGACACCCAGTCAGTGTGATAGCCTACTAAATCGTGTTTACAGTTTCTTCATTGCATAATTTCAGAAGAGAACATTTGAAAAAATCCAAAGAGTTTAATTGTTGTGCTTTTATTTTAGTAGTCGATCTTTACTTTGAGATACATTAATGCGATGTCTTATTTGTAAAGGTCCAAAATCTTTAATTTAAAACAAATCCCAATTTTGTTTTTGTAACCTAGAAGCTAACAGTTATTTAAATTTTTTTGGTGAAATAAAAATAATCGGAAAATTGACTTTTGATATAATATATATTATATATCTACCTAAACTTCATAAAGACTTTTTTATTAACTGTAAGTAGAACTGGGTACCATTCTATATCAAACAGTACACATTTGCAAATTAATAAATCAGTTTTACATTATAAAATGAACAACCCTTCATTTTACTTTGGTTTCCCATAATATAACCACGTGATAAACCCACTCAAAAGCAGTAACGGTTGTGAAATAATCACCAATATTTACTTGACAAATTTAGTGATAAGAGTAACCAAATAAATGTGTATGTTATACTAAATTTATTAAACATAAATTAAATTAAAAAGCAATGTTTCCAACTCAAAATTTTACAAATTAAGTTTAAAAAAAGACTAATGTTGAACTACACATGTAATTTATAAATAAAACTACTTCTTGGTTTGATGATGATTAGTTAATCAGATATTAATGGAAACGGAAGCAACTGAATGATCCTCTAGATCTACTAGATTTTCTAAATCAGTTGGTGTGTTATTCTCTGTGATTCCTTTGTTAACAACTTTTACTGGAGCAGGAGGTTGTTCACACATGCCGTCTTTGTCGTTGTTCATTTCAGTTTTGGTTAATAAATCCCGTTCCAAATCGGGTTGGCTCTGAAGGTTTTCTTTTCCTGCTTCCTTCTCATCGCTAAAGTTTTCTGCGCCTTTACATTTTACAGAGAATTCCATCGTATCAACTTTTCCTGATTTTTCATCAAAAATCAGCGGGGTAGCTGCTGAACAATGGTCTTCTTCTAAAATCTGTTTTCCAACTACATAATCCTTATCTTCACTTAGCTCAGTATGTTCTGTTTCGGAGAGAAGCGATACAAAATCCGCTTTTAATTCACAGTTTGAATTAAACGCAAAACTACTCTCAGAAAATTCATAGTCTTTTACTCTTTCTTTTATTACTTTAGTAGTTCCAACCGATCTGTCAATGCGCCAGGGTTCTACCAATTTGGTGTTTGAGGGCTGGCATTTGTGAAAACTGTGATCGCCAATCATCTCTCTTTGCCACACAATCCACGGAACCGCAACGGCCATGGGCGGAACTTCCACTGTGGGTAGGCCTTCTCTAGGCCGCCAGATCACTGAAGCAAACATGCTCGAATTGATTGGTTGGAAGAGCGACACTGGGATCTTAACCGGCAAAGTATCAAACCTATAATGAGAACTGTCTATGATCTCAGTTTTGCAAATATCGCTACCATTTTTATCAGTAAACTGAATTTGATAATTTTGCCAGCAACAAAAGGATTCTAGAATATAAATGTTTTCATCGGAATCGTTTGATTGTTCTTGAACTGCTACAACCCATCCACGAACCAGTTCTTCATATCGGATTTGTTTCAAAGGAGATGAATTTATTTTTTTTGATACAATGAATTCGGTGGTTTGATTACGATAGTCTAAATCAATAGATCTGTTTTGAATGCGATCACTTGGAACAACATACTTTACTTGTGGATCTAAATACGGTAAATTAGATTTTGTCTTATTGATCGCTTTGAAACGACCATATTTTAAAGGATGAATTTCAGAACAAACGGTTCCTGTGGTATATTCGTATTCCTTATTCCATCTGACATGTCCACAGATTACTCCAATGGTCCATTGGGCGTCCGATACCGTGTCCCGTTTTACTTTGATTTTCATTTTCATTTTGAGAACCGGCGACTGGCTTCGAATAACAGCATATCTCGAGTTATCCAAGTTTACTGTGATTGGTGCTTCATGTTCATATATGACATCTTTTTCTGTAGTCACAATATTGTTTTCATTAAAAAGATACATTTAAATCTTATTTGACGCCACCAATTTAGTTACTTTAAATCATTATAGTTTTTAGCATAGAAAAATAATGGTTATTATTACTATATTCTTTGGATAATTGTTTTTTCTATGCATGATAGGAAAAGTTGATTTTTCTTGGCATGGACATGCATGGAAAATGAAAATGAAAAACTTTTCCATGCATGCTAAACTTTTCCTTAGATGCTCAAACATATAGAATCTGGAAAAATAATACATTTCTATACCTGCATTTTTAGTAAAAAATAATAATTTATGTACAACATTCTTGTTATCATAATTTTTACATAAATAGCATAAAAATTTATCTTTATGGCATATTAAAATCTTTAGTTGTCCATAGACATGCCTAGAAATAGTAGGTTCCTACATTAGAAAAGTACCTCGATCGCTGTGCTTTCTCAGTATCCAGGAAGATAACTATTTCTGAACTGGTGTTTAGGGCACAGAATAAAAATACATGCAGATTAGACCAGAGGCGGATACAGCCTTTTGTCGTGTGGTGGAAGTGGGATTAAGTATTTTGCTACGCGGCGGGGTATAATCTAATATAAAGTAGTGCGGAAATTCTTTGATTCGGAAGTCGTTAGTCTCATTCTTTCGGGACCACTTGTAAAATACAACTCTTTTTTATTTGAATAATAATTCAATTGCTGAATTTAAAATTGTTTTAGATGTTTTAATTCACACAATTGCTGCAATTTATCTCTGTCGTCTATTAAATTGCTATAACCAACTCATTTAAGTAGATAAACAAGAATTTATTGGTTGTGACTCGTAATCTAAATGTTTATCCACTCAAATCAGTTGTTTATCATATATAGAGACCAAGTCCCACCAAAACGGCAATATTGAAGCATTCAAAACAATTAAATCGTGATAATTAAAAAGTTTCTATGATGGAAAAAACCTTAGATTCCTACAGCACTTCTATTGGGACCTAACAACAGGTGTCCGCATCAAAGATGAAGTGAGAAATTATACCCAAATAAAGCATGGAGTCCGTCAAGACTGCATCTTTTCACTAGACTTGTTCAATTTGTACGGAGAGATGATCTTGCGTCACTTGGCAGAAATGATTAACAACATTGGATTTGGAAACGACACGGTCTTGATGGCGGAAACAAAAGATGATCTACAAGTCATGAACAAAACAAATGAGGAAGGATCCAGGTTACAAACAGGTGGCAAAGATATCAAACAAGTCGCAAGTTTCGATTACCTCGGAAGAATTGCATGGTTCAGAGCACGTTCTGGAAGTTGGATTACCTCTTACGAGAATATCAGGAATAGGAAACAACCTAGTCAATATTACTCTGAAAGGCCAACGAGTAGAACAAGTTAAGAACTTCAAATATTTTGGAAGAAAAACTGCATCAGACGGAAAATGTCAAGATGAAATTCGAGCTAGAATAGCAATGTGAAAGACAACATTTACAAAAAGAAGAGAACTTCTAACCAAGAGTTTAAAAGTAAAAACAAAGAAGAAAATAGAAAATAGGGAAGACGAGATATCCGACTGAAGACAGTCAATGAAGGAAGACTTCTAGGAAAAACATGCCAAGGAAAAACATGTTAACGGTCCTGTAAGAGTGTCATATTCAGATCTTAAGGAAGCGGGAGAAAGTGGACTCTATAAACATAGACCGGCCAAGAAAGAGAACAAGATAGATAGATATAAGAATGATTAACATATTAAGATGAATTTCAAATTAACGAAATTAATTTGTAAATTTTTATTTAAAAAATATTATTTTGAACATAATTAGGAGATTGTGTACATCAGCTGTTTATTAGTACCTCCTGCTTGATTGCTGTGATGAAATGCGAGAATTTAGCCTAAAATTCTTTTAAATTTCAAAAGTTCAGAAAACTATAAATGACAAATAGTTTTTTGAAGCAAGTGCTTTTACATGTAATGTCAAATTAACAATAATCTTAATATACTAACAGAAAATATAAATAAAACATATTTTATTGTAAAAGTCAGTGTATTAACATTTTTTTTAATTAACTACTTGAATAGTTTAAAGCTACAAACTCATTCCTGAATTCAATTCATTCTGGCCTTCTTCAATCGTTTTACGAGTGAATCAAAATTTCTAGTCTTCTTTATTTCAGTCTTTTCATTGCTATCAGACATATTTTCTGATGGTACTTTTCTAGTGCTCAGATTATTTAGATTCTGACTGTTGGCATTGGGGTATATTGATGCCTCATTTTTGTAACCGGGGTTGCCAAAACCGCCGATAGTATCAAAAAGCGATAAGGCGCAATTTGAAGGTGCACTATATATAAGAGGAAGCTGTTCATTCATTCCTGACATTAGGTGTTCTGAGAACAAATCGTTTACATCAGGAACTTCATAGGCTCCTTTCTCGGCGTTGGCATAACTTGTCTCCATTATAGTTTGACAGTCAAAAGCATATTCAAACGCATGCTCGAAATTTGAATTAGGTATCACATCAGTATAGTCAAAGTACTCGTCTAAACTATGCTCAAATCGAACGTGTTTGCTGTGCTTTTGTTGGTAGTTATTACTGCTAGGTGCCAACAAACTTGTATTCAATAAGGGCGCCAATGTCTTTTCATTATTTAGTATGTTATCTGGTACACTATTCTGAATCGCTTCTTTTTGTTCATAATTTGAATAGGGTGAGAAATTATCAAAGCCTATGTTGTTAATCAAATCGATGTTGTCTCCCGTAGTTTCAGTATAACAAAGTTGCGCTGAAGGTGTGAATTGATCAGGACAATGTTCAAGCAAACGAACATCTTTTCCTTTATATAATTTGTTGCAACTGATTTGCGTTGGTGAAAATGGAATCGGTTTTGTATCCGTTAAACCGTATGCCGGACATTCAATTTGTCTTAGCAAACTGTCAGACGCAGGTTCACATAGCTGTCGTTGTGTTGCAAGATTAAAGTCAATACTGCCAGGGTGATTTTGGTAAAATATTCTTTTTGTGCTTTTCAAATTTGATTCTAAACAATTTTCCTGTTGTACGATGTCTGCTGAATTCCACTGTGATGGTTCCTTGTCAGGCAAACATTCGAAATACTTATCAAGATGATTCTTCAACTTTAATACACTTTCATTAATGTCATCCTTGATTTGGGACTTTGAAATCGTGTTTTCTTGATACTGAAATTGCATTATTTGATCATAAGAGCTTTGAAGTTCAGTCTGGGATAAGCTTTGAGACTGAACTTTGGATTTTAGCTTACTGCATTTGCTTTTTAAACTATGCGTGTTTTTAAACACAAACGATTTCTTTTTATTCTTGTTTATACCATCGTGCTTTGGTTGCTTTAAAGAGGTTGGCATAGGATATTTCAACGGATTTGAATTCAGCAACGGAGGCGGAATGTCTTTATTGTTTTGGTCCGAGCGACAGGAAAAATCCGTTGCTGTGGAGTCTGTTTCCAGTCGCGCACAGCAGTTTATTAACATTCCATTTTGTTTGCCTTTATCGTTTCGCTGAAACGTTGGCCCCTGGCAAATGGTTAAAATATTTAGAGGACTCGTAGCTTGGCAATATTCTTCCTTCCTCTCCGGGGCTTGTTGGGGCGATGTCTCTGTTGTTTTATTTAACTTTGTTGTCTGTTCTGATGGTTGTATTTGTTCTTTAACCAATTCGTCGTCAGCTTGGCAAGGAACGATACCATTGGTTTTTGATCCAGTAATGTCGTTTTCCATGTCTAAAGAAATCGAATCTTTTAAATTCATATTTAACGCTAGACTGTCGGAGATTAGATTTTCCACTGCTTCCAAATCAACTTTCGAAGCAGATGGATTGTGTTTGACTGCATTTGAAGGACACGTATCTAAATATCTGTTGCTGGTTTCATTCGTAATTCTATTGGTCCTGATTTGGTGTATGTTGTTTTTAATTTGCAATATATTTGCCTTAAGCCGACTAAACATTTCTGGAATGTCGTGCAATTTGTGAAATGAATTTGCAGTATCTTCTTTTGATGGTTTTTGCGTTTTATCATTCAATGTAGATTCAATAGAGTTATGCATTTTTGATCCATCAGAACCAATACTGGTGACGTCATCTTCTGAAATGATATATTGTTGCATTAGAAGTCCGTTGGACGATTGGGGAATATCAGTATCTTTAGTGAAGTTGTCACATATATGTTTTCCTGTCGAAAAGGCTACTTCTTCATCATTTAATGAGGACAGTTTATTAGAATTTATTGTTTTCTGTGGCTTACAAGATGAATATTCCGGAATGCCATCATTAAATGACTCGTATACGGAACTGTCATCCGATGACAGCAATACTGCCGCTTGATCAATTTGGGTTTTCTGAGAAGTATGGCATTCCAAAGGATCAGACTTAACTGAACTGTCAACTGTCTCTTTATTATCAATTTGAAGCTTTTTTGTAACTGAAAAACAGGATTGTGCTTTTGTTAAGGACTGCTTTTGCGGATTATTAAAAGTATCTTCTCTCTTTTGATAAAGAATATTGTTGTATTCTAAATAGTTAATCTCTCTATATAATTCAAAATTTATAAATTCAGATACCTTTTTATTAATATTTTCAATTTCATTTTTTTCTCCAACTAATTGTTGTTTCTCTTTAGAATCTTTTCCAAACTTGTCTTTCTTTTCAATCATTGGCTGTTGTTTAATTTCCACTTCATTTGTTTGATTTTTATTTTTTTCCCATTTAGGTGGGGCTTTCATTTCCTTTTCAGCCATTAATTGTTGACGCTTAACCAGTTTTTGCAACGGTGACTGATTTTGGTTATCTGTTGAATTTTTGACTGATACTGAGACATTAGTCACATGATCTGGTCCGCCGCTGGCAATTGGTTGAATAGATTTATGAGAGGGTCGTTCATCTGCTACAAGTTTTAGAAAGTATTCTTTTTTCGCTAAACTGCTTTTGTTTGTATTATTGGGCCAATATTCGATTTCTGCTGTTATAGTGTTATGTATATCGGCTTCTATTACCTCTTTTAGAATGGAATTTACATTAAACTTAGCTTGTTGTTTGTCCTCAACTTTTATTTGTGGTCTGAATACTGGAATCCTAGAAACGGCAACTTGGTTTTTATTAGTACCTTCTTTTGTTTTAAAATCGTCATTTGCCCTAAATTTGACAGCGGTATCTTTTTGTGAGGTAATTATTTGGGCTTCTAAATCTAAAAGAGATGTTTCAGTAATTAGGTCATTTAGCGTTTCTGTGTGCTCAACGTCATTCCTTTCAGGAAATAAATTGTTTTTCAAAGCTACTAATTCTTTTCTTACGGAAGTTAGAGTAATTCCACTGTTGTTGGCTAATGGATTATAATTATTAAAATTGCTTTTGTCCCCTTGTCTGACGTTTTTCGGGGAGTCACCCAACAAATCCTCTGTACTTTTCAAAGTAACTACTGATTGTTCTACTTTTGGATTATTTGGATTCTCGTTACTGTCTAAAGAACTACAACTGTGGTTGGTCAGGCACATTTTGATAATTCCCATTGTTTCGTCATCTACAGTAGTTGAAATAACAGAAACCTCATTGGAGTCATTAAATATATATTTTTGTGTTTCTGGGATCATATCTTTTAACCAATATTCCCAACTTACTAAAGTACACGATGGATATCGTAATATTTCGATTTGTTCGTTATTTAATGATTTCCAAATACTAGACAAAAAGTCTAACATAAACAATGGTTGTAACACACATCTTGGGATTTGTTCTGGAACATCCCTTACAATGACAAAGTTTGGATGTAGAGACACTATGTTATAATTGTAATTAGTAGAATTAACGAAGTTGACAAGAAACTTTTGACGCCAACTATAAGATTTTAAAATGTTAAATTTGTAATTTAAATTGTTTCTATCAAAAAGCACTAACCAGCCTTTGATTTCTTCATCATGCAGTATATGCCGCAGCGGAGAGTTGTTGATCTTTCGATAAATTTTTATGAACGGCATTGAATTTTGAAAACAGAATTTAAATTGAACTGGTTCATTTAGATCTGATTTAATAAGTTCATAAGATTGGTTTTGAACATAAGGGAAATGTTCTAATCCACCTCGATTTAGTCCAGGAATTTTTCCAATTTTCAAAGGGTGTATTTCCTGTGTTTGCGACCCTGTGAGATATCGATATTCTGTCTTATAGTAAGAACAAGCCTCTATAAATCCAATACTCCATGCACAATTAGATTTGGCTTCAAATAGGTTGGACTTACATTGTGTATTGCTATTGATGACACAGTTACAGGTAACAGGCGGCCTCTGATAAGAGATAAAATCTTTATGATCTTTTATATTAATTTCTATTTTACTGTCTCCTAGTCCTAAATCAAACGTTTCAATTTCTACATTGTCAGCTGTAAAAGATGAATGTACTTTTTTAATGCTCATATTGGCCGCATAGTCCACATTTTTCAGTAATATGCTAGAAATGCACTGATTTTTTGTTTTACGTAATAGAGAACTTTACAAATGTCTATAGCTTAATCTAATCCATTTTAGCGGATCGAAGTAGATTTTTGTAACTCATAGAATGATTATCATTGTTTCAAGTCTCCCCTATCTCACAACTGAACTGCTCTATAACCCAACATCTTCCTGTATTCCATGGAATTTCAATGTATTTCGTAATTCACGACCAAAGATTTCACTTTTTCCAAGTAATTTTTCTGACTTGAAAGTAAACAATAGAAAAATTTGACTAGTAAATATTCAATTGAGAACCTCAAAACCACAGAGTAATTATTATAATTATTACTCTGGGCTACAAACAACACCAAATAAATTTAGAAATTAAAGAAATACTCGTACATAAACATGGTAGCATACTGTTTAAATAGATGAACTACAGTATGCCTTCAGCTTCGAATCTGACGGCCCTAAACCTTATCAAATCTTTTATAATACTATTCCTTATAAGAATAATATGGTTAGCCCTCAGCAATGTCATTATAATAAATTAAAATATGAAAATTAAAGCCTTATTGCTG
>JAUYWI010093442.1:0-12080 GCA_034780595.1 Parotoplana pacifica | reverse complement strand
TTCAGGGGGTGCATCGTTTTTAATGAGAGGTGGTGTATAAGGAATATGCATTGTTGTTATAAATGTAATGATTTCACCTTCTCAAAAGTAGATTTTGATCTGCATTTTAATTCAACTATTGCTTATTTAGCCTTTACACTTATTGAAGGCAGACTTCTAAGAAAAGAATTGCCAAGGCAAACCAATGAAAAGTATGCTAATGGATCTTGTAAGAGTGTAATATACAGATTTTAAAGAATTGGCATGTAATAGAGAATAGAAAAATTGGAATCCTGCTACAAGGCAGAAAACAAAATAGATAGGTTAGAACAGAAAGTGATGTCTTAAGTGGCACAGGAGCTACAGATCACCTATTGGCTCTCCTAATGTTAAATTCCTATCTTTTACTCATTTATTCAAATGGCCTATGCAGTGTACTGATTTCTGTTGATGTTACAAGTAAATAAAGAAAATGATGTGGTCCTATGTTCACTGGAAATGCATTTTCACAAAAGTATTTTATGTTATTTTATTAAAGATAGTATTTTACTTTCAATTAGTATCAAATTTAATCATAATTTTATTAAAAATAATGTTACTGAGCTTTTTGAAAATGCATTTTCTGTAAATGTAGGACCACATGATTTTTTTGTTTTACTTAATTGTAACCTTAATGAAATTAGTACCTTAAATTTTAGGCCAATTTTTGGATAAATTAAGTAAAATACTATTTTTTGAGAGATCAGAATTTAAGGGCCATTAGGTGGCCTGTAGCTCCCAAGCACAAGGACTGTGTAACTTAAAACATTACTTTCTGTTCTAACCTATACATGTATTATATAAATAAATTATCAAACCTTTGGGCCTCTTAGTTTAAGAGGCCATGAAATACAATGCAAAAATTATTAATAAAGTTCAAACAATATCTAATAAAACTGCATAATTTTGATTTCAATTAAGGATATTGAATCTAATAAAACAGTATACCCAAAAAGTTAGGCTTTAAAGAATTTTTGGTGGCTTAATTTATACAAATAGTTTTGGACATTCTGTAATGGTAAAACAATCTCAACTGTTGTTAGAAATAATTGAATATTAACTTTGCAGTAAACAATGGTAAATGCATATTTTAATTTGTAACTTAACTAGGGTTAACTCCTGAATTTTTCTTTTATCTTATGTTAACCATTTCTGCACTAGGGGACCTGATTGTTATAATGATCTTTGTGTAAATATGTTAACCTGGACATATTTGTCACTGGATCTGTACCAAAAATGATTGAAGCTACATTTGCCATGCCAAGTTACCAAATGGATGTTTGGTGGTCCATTATACCATTGTTGAATTGAACCATTGTTTGGCCTATGCCCCAGGTTCACTCTCCCACCCTCTCTTCCTTGGACTTCCCTCTCCCATAGATCTGCTCCTGCACCAGGTTTGCTCCCCCCCCAAGACTGCCTCCTACCCCAGGCCTATTTATTCCCCCATGCTTGCCTCCTCCATCCCTCAAAATCTGCCTTCTCCCAAGTCCATTATTTTATCTTGTCCCAATTATACTGCCTCCTTCCACCAGGTTTGTCCCCTCATCCTAGGCAAGGAGGAAAGGAGGAGGCAATCATAGTGGGGGGATAAGGGAGGTGATTGAAAGTACCATCTAGTGTATCCATAAAACAATCCAGTCAGAAATGAAAAATGTTAAATTATTAAAATGCAAAACAATAACAAGAAATATGGTGTGGGACTTAGGACCCTCGGCAGTGAGTTATAACCAGTTTTATGTGTACACAACCATCATTCCTCCCATAATCTGGTTATTATTCAAAAGGTAAAAGACTAAATAAGCACTATTTGAATTAAAAGGCAGATCAAATAATGATAATATTAGAAGATTAATCAGATATAGAAGAAAGATATATTTATACAATTTTAGAAATGTATTCTCTAATGGTCAATGTTGTCAAATGGGCTAATAGAATGTGTAATGGGAATCTCATATACATAATTTTTGTTTTATGTAATAAGAATTTTATTCTTGTTGGATACTCAATGGAGACCTTGACCAGGTTCAAACTTGTTAGACAAGTTCTCCTACAGTCTGATGAGTTTATAACTGGTAGGCAACCAAATATTGATTAGACTAGTTTTGAACTGGTACAACCAATTCTGAACCAACTAATTAGATGAAACAATGAAAACTTGGTTACTAAAATTAATGAAATTTCTGACAACAAACAGTATGAGAAATTTCAATTAATTTTTCAAGTTTTAAATTTTAAATTAATAAAAGTGCCTATACTCAATTAATATATTTTATCTGAGTTTCAAACTATTGCAAGTATAGAAGTTACTTTTGTCAATTCATCCTTTTAAATTTTACTGCTGCAAACATCTGTTAAGTTCTGTATATCATAACCCTAAGAAGAGTCATTGATATTTCTATTGATGGCACAACATATGGCATTCTCCATATTTTCTCCAAGCCTTCATGCCAATCATGACATATTCATCCTTTCTTTCCTCATGCATAAATCATGAGACATTATTATACCTATTTAAATTAAATTCTTGTATTAATACCTTATCTACTTAAGTACATTATTTAAAAAATCTACTTTCAACTTTATTTTCTGACACAAATTACTATTCTGGTCTAGTATCATCAAGTGATTTGTTGATGAATGGTTGAGTAATAATACTCTTGACAGTACTCACCTGATTACTGGATGTAAATTTTCTCCTAAATCTGACATTCAAAATCCACATTACCATTAATATATTATTATATTTGTTATCATCATTCTTTATTTCAGCCTATATTGGTCTGCATAATACTTTTTTTATGTTTGGATGTGGCTCATCATAGAGTTTAACCCTTAATGACTGCAGTGGTAAAATTGATCTAGAAACTGCCCCAGAACAAATCTCCCTTTTTTATTGCAAGTGTACTTCCATATAAGTTGATCAAGTCTGTCGACTCTTCCTTTACTGTAGTTATAATCCAGATCATCTGTAGTTTCTTATGTTTTGAATTGGAGACATCAATGGAATGATGAGAAGTTGAAAGAAGTACTACTGCTTTCAGGTTTTTAGGAATATAACTGCAAACTGTATTGTATTTATTGAATCCGAATAGTGTAGACAACTCAGCTGGAAGCTAAGCTGTACAAATCTTTATGGCTTTGAATTTTGTATTATCTATGCAAAACATTTCTATAACAAATGTCACAAAGGAGTTAATTTATGAAGTACATATATTCATTTTTATATCAATTTGTACCAAGTGTGGTTGTTAAGGGTTAACAAAAGCAGCATAATTCTTATAATGAATAAAATTTGCCATTTTGATAAAAATATTGAGAATAATTAGAGACATGATGTTTTGTTTGTGGTTAATTTCTATTGATTTTTATTGATCATACAGAGCATGTTGTAATTGAATATGTTGTATGACCTACTTATTATGCTCTTATTTTTGCCATGTGCATGCCTGCAGGTATCCAATTCAACACTGCATGCTGTGGTGAACCTGAAAAGGGCTCTATATGCCTTTTTAATTAATAAAATTCTGCAGTTGTTCTGTCTTTCATAGTCAATCGACATTTCATGAATTTCAATTCTGTCAACTTTTTGCAGTACCACAGACCATTGATAATAATCAATGAGATTGAGTTCTGATGACTGGTGGCCACAGAAGTATTTCAACATTCTGATCTTCAAGAAACCTCTATGAATGATCTAAAACATCAAGTATCATTGTCCCATTGTAGAATCAAGTTTTGCTTTGGCAAATTAAGAGCACTTAAGTATATTCAACAAGTTGTATTACTTTTAGCATTCAGATTTTCTTGCATACAAACCACTGGATTAAGACCAGCATATATAAATCTTTCCTAAACAGTGATCTTGTCACTAGAATATACTGAATATACTGACCATTCATTGCATTACCTCCTTTCCAGCCAGTCATATAACATGTTTTTCAAAAATTGATCAGATGAATTGAATTTTCAGCTGTAAATATGAATCTATTCCATTGTCCCATAGTCTAGTCATATTATTATGCCCAATCCAACTGATGTGCATTCTTCCATTCAATCCGAAGTTGTTTCATGCCCTATATTCTTTCAATGAACACCAGCAACTTTCAATCAATACTTGTCTGGACTCTATGCTCTTCATACCATCTTTGAGTTTAGTCAAATGAATTGAAAAGGTTTAGCAAAAGAACATACATAAGTACTAGAAGTACTTATATGTTTAATAGATACCTGAACTAAATATTTAAATAAAAAACTATTTATTTCTATAAGACCAGCAAATGGTTATATATAAAGCTCACAAGTATCTAAATTTTACTATCTATCTACCCTTACTTTAAAACAATTGACAAAATTGTTTGGTACATAACTCTCCTCTGCAAACGAACATACTTCCTATGAACTGATTCACTTCTAAAAATGTTAAAAATCAATACTGGTCCTTAGGTAGTGACCCTATGACGTCATGTCAAAAGAAATGTGACATTTTCTATTTTCTATACATCCCAAGGTCCAATTAACCACATATTTTGATACATTGTTTTTTAATGCTTATGTATGTACCAATTTGAAAAACAGAGGATGAATTTAGTGGATTTTAGAAGTAAATCAGAAATTTTGTTAAACTAATAAAATCTTTTATAGCAATCATGCTTAATAGGTATAGTCTCAAGTTCTATGGAAATTTTTTTTAAAGTTGAATTGTAATGGAAAGATTATTCCAAAACTACTGGAAATAACCTAGAGACTTACTAGTAAATCACTTTGAACCATTTGTTTGTGAAGAAATTTATTTTGAAGCCATATTTTATTAGTTAGAACTCATTTTTATTATGTTTATTGCTGCCTTGACTGATAATATTTATTTATGTGTTTGTTGCAGATAAATTTTCTTCTTTTTTATGTTTTCATTTTGTAGTAATTTAAAATTTTAAAATATATTAAAAGATAAGAAATATTAAATTAAAGAAAAAAACATATAAAACTGTTTAAACTTTTTCTAATCTATTATAGTATCACCTCTTTTGCTTATTCTCTTAATTTTAAATTTTGTTGGTTTGTTTTATCTTTGTATTTTTTTTGCATTTACTAGAGTGGAACTAATGCAACTGGAACTGACAATTCTAATGTTCAATATGGAGCTTTAGATGCATATAATCCATTTGAAGATGATAGTAAACCAAAACCTCGATCAGATGTGAGTATAGCTCTTTAGTAGACTTATTTATTGTTTTGGTTCAAGGACATTAAAGTTCCACTTCAATGTTTTATGTACAATGTATTGACACTACTTTGTTCACATTTACATACTGTGTGAAATAATTGCAAAAGAAAATAGAAAAAAGAATCCAGTTGACATGTAATAAGAAAAAGGAAATAGGATGAAATTGGACTGAATCGTTGTATTGCCAACAAGATCAGGTTATCTTAGCTTAGTCAGTATGAACCAATAACATGAGAGGCTGAGATCGTGTACTGTACAATTTACACACCCAAATTGACTGTTGTTATTAAATTTTAACTATCTTGTTTGAATACCAATTATTGAGCAACAAAAAACTGTATTGTATATTATCTCAAGCTTTGTCAACTATGGAAAAGTTGAAAGCTGGAATCTTTGATAGTCCTCAAATCCGTCAGCTCATCAGAGAGCCAAAGTTTGAAAATTCAACGAATGAAATGGAACTGGAAGCGGCGTTTGTTCTGGTTGTCAACATAACTTTCTTGGCAACAACATGGGCGATAAACTATGCATAATTAGTCAACAATATGCTGACTGCTTTCACAATTTTCGGATGCAATAGGAGCATCAAAATACATTACTTATTTTCACATCTGGATTGGTTTCACAAGAATCAATGAGCGAGGAGAAAGATTCCACCAAGATTTGAAAGAGGTCCCATGGACGCTCGGGTGCAATTATGTTGGCGGATTACTGCGAGACCTCCCTGCCACTGAGTCTTTCTGCAAGTGTAAACAAATGGAAATTCAGGTCTTGAAATTTGAACAGTGATGATGTAACACCCAATTTTCATGTGCATACCAATGTTTTGTGACATTTAATAAATGAATTGTTTTGGTAATTGATTTCTTTATCGCATGTGAAATATCTACAAAAGACAACCGATATAGTTAATAAAAAACGTAAAAGCCAAGTGGTAATAACTAAAAAAAGTTGACCAGATTGAGCAAAACAAGTGTGATTTTTGGATTCAGCACATCCGAATTGTTCTACATCATCTAAAAAAACGTAGACAATAAATTTAATCTTACCCAGTTAACTAGGAATATGACGTCTAAGTAATTTTCTTGGTTGAGGTTCCAAAGTGTTTATTTGTTCGTTAATGTTTCTGTGCCCCATTTATCATTTGTTGTTGTTTGTTTGTAGATTGCAGTTCTGCCTCCTACACAACCTGCTGCTACTTTACCTCCTGCTTACACTGCGACCCCAGCACAGCGAGTCACATCGGCAGAACTGGAGCGTAGACAGCATGAACTAGAGGCCAAAGCAGCAGACTTGAATCGACGCGAAGCTGAACTTCAGCGCCAGGCGGAGGCCGGTCGAGCTCAAGATTTTGGTAAGCGATCTAAGTTGGATCGACTGAATATTTGAAAAGGACAATACATTTAATAGTCGTAGTTTTAGTCAAAATACGATGTAAACCATTAAACTAGAATTATGAAATTGGTACAATTACACTTATAACCACAGATATTTACCAAAGATCAGAATGTTGTCTATGTTATTAATCTATCTTTCACATGTTATTGTACATACTCGTACATCAAAAATGTTCTAGACATTTTTGCAGAGTTTGCTATGCTTAGATAGATGATTTTTCCATCAGATAAGTTCTTTTACATTAAGTTATTGATTTTTAACACTACAAATCATTCTGTGGATTTCTCACGGTTTATTGTGATGTTAACAGGCATTGTTGTCACCGCACTGACTCATTTTAAAGCATACTACTTTTCAATGTCTGGTGACCATGGCGTCTAGTTTTGGAGTTGGTTAAATCAATAGGTCAAAATGTTACTGTTTTCTTTTTTTATCAATCAGATAAAGGATAAAATATGTGCAAATGTTGGGATACTCTTGTACCGCGTTTCAGCATACCTACTGACTTTGTGGTACGAACCACTTATGCACTACTCTCTAATTTGTCACAATAGCATCTCTATTTTTCCACATTTGATCAGTTCATTCTCTCAAATTATTCTAATATTATGCTTTGTGACATCTGCCTAAACAATGGAGAAAATTTCATTAAAAATATTGATCCATAAAAAATTGTGGAATTCATTTGGAAACCAAATAGTTATCTAAAAATGATATAACATGCTTTAAAAACAGCTGTATCGGTTAATTTCTGGCAGGTTGTAGTTGAGGACATTAATTAAATATTTCTACCAGATCCATTAGTAGACGATTCAGATTTGTTTATTACTTTGGAATGAAAAATCAATATATTGTTTTTACTTTATCAAACAAATTTAACGTCAAATATCTCGTAGATTATTCCATTTTTTTACTTTAATCGGTAGTCAATCCTAAAGTTATTCCATGGATAACTATCTAGTTAGCCATGGCTATTCCAACTGTTATCCGTGATAGCCCTTTGATAATGGATGTTCGATCGTATTTGTTTACCACAGATATCAGCATTTCAGACATCACGTATCGGTAGCCATAGAATGTTTACTGCCGAGTGTTATTTAAACTTTAAACAATTTCAACATTCCTTCCAGGTCTGTAGACAGCAATCTTCTTCAGTTACATATCGCAACAGAGAGCATTCAGATAATACATAGCGTCGACAGAGTAGCTTGCGTGCCAGTTTGGGTTGACATAATAGATTTTTAATAAAATTGATGTGTCTATCTCTTTATTACGTATTTGTTTTCAATATTTTCTTTAGGTGGCAAAAACTGGCCTCCATTACCGAGTTTCTTTCCTTGTCGGCCCTGCTTTTATCAAGATTTTGATGTAGAAATCCCCGCTAACCGTCGCATGCTGGTACGATTGGCATATTACAGTTGGCTCGCCCACGTTGTACTCTTACTTGTGAACGTAGTTGGAACAATTAGCTATTTCATTGCCAGCTCTTCAAAAGAAAAATCGGGAGCCACGTTTGGCGTTTCCCTGGTTATTTTGGTTTTATTCCCACCACTGTCATTTATTTGCTGGTATAGGCCGCTTTACAAAGCTTTCAGGTAAGTGATTACGCCAGGATTTTGATTGGGGGAGGGGGGTAGTCATGTCTTTAGTTTGTATTTAATACAAATTTCAAAAAATGGTGATTGTAACTTTCGTAGTTTCATGGCTAATTTTGATTGTTTTACTGCTTTAATACACTGAGCCAAGAATATCTGGCTCAGTATCAGAATATGGATTCCGTAATATGGTAAACAAGGAAATTCTTAGTTTGTAGCGATTGCTTCCCACTTCACCATCAGTGCCAGTTCGCCAGCAACAGTCCCACTTAGCAGCAAGAAATATCTTGGACGATTAATTCCAATTCACCAGCAGTTCGACTTCACCATCGCTGTACTATCTGGAGCAGTTTTGTATTATTAAAACGACTGAGGTGCCAAATTATTTAAGTAATTAGTTGATATGACTGATTTCTATGTTATTAATACTAAGTACCGAGTTGTTTGAAGGCAATAATCAAATCCAATAGGTATACCTACGCTTGTTTCGCAGTTTGTAAAATTTACATTTCTAAAGTCTAAAGATATATTTAATTCTATCATTAATTCGATATATGTAGATTAAATTGTTACTAAAAAATTAATATAATTTTTGCTATGGAAATATTTGATATCAACAAAATGGTTCAAAATCATTTAATTGAGGATTGATTATACAATGTAGCACATCATTTGTTTCAATGAAGTTTTTATGAGGCCAACAAACACCAAATGTAACATTTATTTGCAGTATGACGTCATTCTTATTATTAATGTCTCCTTAGCAACCAATCATAGAAAAGCGAACACAATGAGTATTTACTTTTTTAAGTAAATTTGATTTTATTATTGATTTAGTTATTCAGTAGTTAACGCCCCCAAAAAACAATGCAAAAATAACTAAAAGTACAAACTAGTGCTAATATGTTGTTGAAATTGGCGACCTTCTACAATTGCACAGTCTCTGAATCACGTTTCTATAGACTTTCTTGCAGATGTCAGAAGTACTGTTCTTCAATTCCTGTTCGCTACACCGCTTCAAATCTGTAGTTGACCGGGGCTTATGCGCATACACTGCAATCTTGGATAATAAAGCATACATGGTCGATTTAGCAGGTGCATCAGTTACAAACCTCGTGGTCCAATCCTGTCGAACATGTTTGTGACTCCTGGAGGAAGAATAATAATCCTTAAGAACTGCAACACGTTCCCAAAACAGTTAATTTTCGTCTGGCCATGATGATGGAAGAAAATACTGCTATTCTATGCCCTACTTTTGCACCTTGTAAATAACAAATCTATTTTTAGATCACCTGATTGGGCTGGAAATTCCTATTTTGTTTATTGGTGTTAACTACTAAATAACTTATTGAGTTCGATTTGATTATTGCCTTCAAACAAGTACTTACTTACTATTACTTACATAAGTGTCAATCATATCAACCAAATAAATAATTTTTGGCACCTCAGTCGTTTTACTATTACATAACTGCCCCAGATAGTACTGCGACGGTGAAGTGGGACTACTGGTGAAATGTGAATAATTGCCCCTTTTTTCTTGTGAAGTGGCACTGATATGGTGAAGTGGGAAACAGCCGTGTGTAACTAGTCTATAGTTTCTCGGTCACCATTTTTTGTAGTTGATCAGTATGTTTATAGCGGCTGAAATTTTACTCGCAGACTTCACATAAATTTTGAGTCATTTCAAATACCGAGAGTTCTTGATTTTGTCTTTTCAGTATGTAATGTACTACGATGACCATAGAGTAATGATATACAGAGTTTCCACTTTACGGGATCCGTGAATATATTGTTTAACTGACATGCATTGACTTAAAGATTATGTTCAATTATATGAAGTTTAGTTTAGAAATATATTTTATGAAAAAAGTTACTGCTGATAAAAAATATTTTCTCCTATCTCCGTAATGTTATTTTAGAAAAATAAAATAAACATCGAATTTGTTCATGGATCCCCATTACCTTTTCATTATGAATGATAATCTATATTTAGCATTTTCATATACGGTTTTAAGGCTAAAATAGACGAAGTGACAGCTCTGTATCTTTACTGTGTGACGACAATATCTACTTTTTACCAGTTGATTATATTTTTCATGTTTCAGAAGTGACAGTTCATTCAACTTCTTTATGTACTTTCTTGTGAAGATGGCTCAGATTATTGTGCTAATTATTCAATGTTTGGGCCTCGATTGGCTGGCTTCCTGGTCAGTAAACATTCATTTGTAAAATTGATTTCACTTTACACTTTATTCGAATTTAGATTGTATAAATTCTGGCAAGGTGAAATTTGTGCATGGTTGCCTCTAAAAACTTGTTCATTTTCAATCTTTAGTAATTTTATTTTTTTGTGGGTTATGGAACATGACCTGGAGATTAAAATGGCTACGTTTGATGTCCATTGTTGCCCTGACAATGTTCCCAGTTTTACTCGTTAGTGGATACCATGCGTAGATGCTTTATAAACCACAAAAAAATGAAATGACTTTTTAAAACCCTTTAAGTTTTGATTAGCGTCTACAAGTTGTACAAATTTAGATCATTTTTTCAATATTTGTACAGAATTTAGATAATGTTTTCATATTTGTTTTAGTGGCATTATTAATGGTTTAGTGACTCTCAACTCTTCTAAAGGAGTAGGCATTTTCATGTTACTGATTGGTTGTGCATTTGGTGCTTTAGCCGCACTAGACACAGTTCTTCTGATAAGAGTAAGTGGGTTTCTTTTGGTATCAGTTTTCTGTGATATCTTTTTTCTTTAAATCAAACAAAGAATTTTATGTTTTTTATGGGTCACCCTCTATGTAAAATTTCTTGTTTGATTTTGAGGAATTTTTATTTAACAACTGACGGAGGTGTTAATAATTTATCACCTAAAGTTTTAAACCAACAAGATATGTATGTCATTTATTCGTAATTTTAATGAAAGTGCTACGACTTGCTTAACAATTCGACTTGTGAATGCTTTATACATATTCAAATGCACTTTTAAAATAGTACTTATTCAAATGTCTATTGTGCGAAAAAGTTTAGCTTATGGGGTACCTACGTATGCAATGTGTGTATTTATTCGCTTACTTTATTTGCTGCTCTACGATTTATTTGAGTACAATATTTATCACCTGTGCTAAAATGTTGCATAGCAACCTACCGTCCAGTTTGTGGTTCATTAGAACTAATTAATCGTTTCTAAAGCTCTTTTTACAGCTATTTCTTTGACATGTTGAACACCTGCATTTTTTTATTAATATTTTATTCGCTAGCGTAACAGTTTTTAAAACAGAGAGGATAATATCAACAGATGGTGGCATCTGAATGTAGGTCAACAGCACTACGCAACACTTATCTAAGCAATGCATCAACTAGGTACATAGATGCTGCCTATTTATTGGAAAGCTTACTTGACTAGATTTCTCTGTGGTTTTTCAATTTGGATTAATGCATTTTGCTGGTTTTGTCATTTAATATTCTGCTATCGTTTAGCTTCGGTAGCTGTGTACTTATAACTGTCTTGCATTGTGAAATAAATTTCACCTTCCCCAGAATAAGAATTTGCAGAGAGAGAGACAATCTATAATCTTATACTCGTAGAGTAGACCTATACAAAATGGTTAGCATAATAGCATTGTTTATCATTGTCATTTATAAATTTCATAAATCTGAAGATAGTTGTAAATTAGTTGAATCATACTAGTGGTAGTACCTGCCTATATCACACGCCATATTGATTTTAATATACATGCACCTAATTACTAGTTCATAGTGGTGATATACACTAGTGAGCAAAATGAATTAGAATTTTCAAATTAGTTCAGACATGATTTTTCTTGTTCATTTTCTAAATA
>JAUYWI010093431.1:0-12080 GCA_034780595.1 Parotoplana pacifica | reverse complement strand
TATCCTAATATACCTTACTGTATGTAGGTTGCCGCATGAGCTAACAACCTACTACCGTAGGTTTAGATATCTACTCTTTAAGAATTAGGTAACTTTGGTTTCCCGTTGGTTGTCACTGTTATTAATCTTAGTTTTTGTTTAAATTTTTAATTTTGCCATAATTATGAATCAACAAGTTCGAAAGCTCTTGGCTCAATATTTTTTATACTAAGTGGTTTTGGTTTTATTATTGTTTTAATAAAATAGTGACATGTATTGTTTTTAGAAATTTTATTTTGCATATTGATGAAGATAAAAGCTAGTAGTACATACAATTTATGTATGTAAATATTTTTAAACTAAAAAATGATCGATAAAGATTTAAATGTTGTTACAAATTTAAAATACCTCTAAAAACTTAAATTATATTTGGGCTAAATTAATCCAATTCTATTTTTAAATGCTTTATCTCAGTACTTCAATATAAAATAAATCTAAGAAGAACTAGAAAAACAATATGATAAAAATAAAATAAATATAAATCATTTTTACAAAAAAAAATAACAAATAATATTTTCTATATTATATGTACTATAATTCATAATTATAATTACTCTATGCAGCGTATAAGATATTTTATGGTTATAGAAGACTGAATAAGATTGCCAGAGAATTCTTCGACAGTTTAATTTCTCTTAAGTGAGTAATCTTGTCACTACTTCGATATCTTTACATTCTACAGATGCCACACTTTCATACTTGGACAGAATTTGTTTCCCCAACTGCAATCAGATTCAGAGTTTTACATTTTTATGAAAATGACCCCCCCCCCCTCCCCAACTCTCTTTCATTTTAGAGCTTTGACGTTATCAAACTAACCACACAATATTTGTAGACGTTGGTGAATGAGAAGAACTGGTCTTCCAAATCTTATCATCTTTGATTTCGTCTGTAAGGCATACGTTCCTTGACACAAATTAAGTGACTATGTAATTGTGCTCATAGTAGATAGACAACATTTTGGACACTTTTTCTTTTTAAATATATGTACATTATGAAACAGATTGATTTCTAAAAAAATATGGATTTACTCAATTTTCTTGTTGGCATGCATATTTTTCAATCATTCAGTTTCCAACGTTTTCTTTTTTCGTAAAAACCCCCATATACTGTCCTTAAAAAGATTTAGTATACAAAATTCACACACCTATTTTTTTTATATCCAGTAAAAAATATCTGTTTTCTTTATTTACGTGAACCTTGCTCAAACAAATAGATAATATTGATAACATGAACAGGAAATTCGTATTTTATTAAATACATATGTGGACAAGACGTTTATTAAACTCTTCAATAACAAAACAAATTACAATAACAAATAACAATTACTATTAAAATATACTGCTCACAATAACAATAACATTAACAGTACACAATGAGAAAGACAAAAGATGATAACAAAAATATGAGAATTCATTTTTAGGTCAATTCAATATTAGGTCAAGTTCGGAGTAAAAATTACAAAACCATTGGTAGGTAAGGTAACAGCAATTAGTATGTGGTATTTAATTTTCTTGTCATAGGGGAGTGAAGATGAAAAATTTGACTGCATAGTAGGTACAATACAAAATGAATATGTATGTTAGGTAATATTTAATTGAAGGACGTAGACTCTTACAAAAAATTGTAAGACTAATCAATTTATTAAAAAACGTGATTGTAGGTATCTAATATTAAATATTTCATTTTTAGTTTTCATTTTTTAAACAACAAATAATAGAATATTCGTTTATGCAATATTAAGATAGTTAACTCTGTGCAAAGTCATCAGTGAGGCGGTTTCAAAAAAAGACTCGTTTCTGCAAGGTTTCGGATGATTAGTCTTATGTTTTATGAAAAATTCGTATAGAAAAATAACACTCATAAAAGTTAATCAAAATCATTTTACAATAAAAACATTATCATACTAAATACTAAAATATGCAATTACCTAATTGCGCATAATTATCACATATTATAATTAAAATCCAAAGAAATCCTGTTCATTTTATAATGAAATCTTCAGCGAATGTTTTAGGCGAATTCCTGGGCAATCATATTATATTGCTTTTTGTTTAAAATGCCATAATACCAGATATTTCGTGGCATAACTCCTTCAGGTTCATCTGGATTGCAATAAATAGGATTTCTTGCAGCACAAACTTTATCAAGTGCTCCAACCACTAAACAACTTCCATCGGGGCATGAAGCAAGAGCGTGGCCAGAACCAAAACCCTATGAATTGATGATAAACATAAAAAATCTAAAGAACAGTCCAATGCAATACTTTTTCAGGGACATCTATAAATTTAGGAACTCTTATTTATAGAACAAAGTAAAAATATTACCGAATTGTAAAAAAAATTTCTTTACCTGAGGTCCTGCATATTCAATTTCATCAATGATGTCTTTGCTGTCAAAATTATAAAGGAAAAGACTTGAAGCTTCATTGGGTTCGTTTACCCAGCTCATGATATACAAACTATTAACTAAAAAATAAAAATGTCAAGTATTTATAGCAGTCTATAGTTAATGCCGCGTAGACGTGGGGTTAGGTGGTACTATCCCTGTAATATGTCTATGGAGAGAATGATGCATCATACATTATATCCCGTGTCAAATAAATAGGATTCCCATTTTTTAAAAATCAATACTGAATTTGGGGGTAATGTTCCTAATCAGAAAATGTAAAATGAAATTGATTTAATATTTGAAAATTTAACATAGGATTTAAAGAAAAAATCTAACCACCGATGTATAAGGTCCAACAGATTTATATTTCACCTCCTTCAGTTGGATATATCTTTATTTAATTATTTTGCTTATATTGATAAACATATGTATCTCTTGGTCAGAAGGATCATACCCCAGTTTTTACTTGGACTCGGGGAATAGAAAATTCTATTTCAGAGTGTCATTTCTTTTTATAATTTGACCCTTCAGGTCACAGCTTCCGGATTCTTTTAAAGAAAAATATTAGCCATGTACATATTTTATCCCAATCCTATTTACGGGAAATATGATTCTCTAAATTGTTTTGTCAAAAAGGTGAGACGATCCGTCACTCTTTCGCTTGAATAAATTTTAGCCAAATTTTTATACAGTAGATTTTTTTTTATTCTAACGAGTCATATATGAAATCATTAAATGTCTCAGCAAAAATACTCATATCTGAAATAATTATATGAGCTATAAATAAAAATTACATCTCGACTCACACTTTTTATTATAAGCAATGGCATAAATACTGCCAAAATTTTCATCTCGGATTTCCAAAGCAAATTCTCCTGTCTTGTTGTCATTCTTTAGACCTGCACAATAGCACACAACTCTTTCATGTTCTCTGTCAGCGACGCAGATCTGATCTTTGTCTTCTATCAGGGCCAAATAATGAGGTAGATTTAGTTCCATCGTATCAATAGAGGCATCACCTAGGAAAAAGGAATTTAGACAAAATAGTGTGCAATTCTTAATGTGAACTAAAAATTAGTAATATCTCCGTTAAGTAATCAATAGAACTGCATGAGATATAGGTAACCAAAACTAGCGTTTATAACAGCAACTTAAATTCCTTTGACTTCAATCAGGCAAATCAGACAGAGATGGTTTTAGATCATAATGTAAGGGCTCGTAAACTTCAGATATGATGGATGAGGTCAAATTGGATCGGATCTCTCACACAATTAAAATTTGAAAGTATTTCTTGACATCTTTTTAAATTTCTTCTTTAGGTACAACAGATATTATGCATGCAGAAACCTACCTACGAGCAAATGACATCAATATACTTCCACAATTTGAGAAAAATGTGTTTTCAAATTTGTGTTCCTAAATGTGGAGGTAGAACAGGAGGACATCCATTTCGACATGATGAAACCAGAAAATGTGTACAACATTTTATAGGGAATAATTAGCCATGTGATCCTAAAGAAAGATCTGTAAAACATTACAAACTGCGAAGGAGACTATCTCCCATCAATATGATTGATTTTAGCATTGACAAATCGTATATGTTTTACAAATACAGAATTTTGAATAAAATAGAGTTTTTATTCCTTCTTAAAGATTTCCAAAATATAGTTTGTTTGAAAGAGTAGTTTTATATTTTATTTTATCCTTTTTTTAATTCTCTGTAATAAAGGTAATAATCAATAATTCTAAACTAACTCACCATTCTCACGTTGACCCCATTGTTTTAAGAACTTTCCATTTTTGTCAAATTTCATTATTCTTGAATTGCAATAACTAACAAATTTGTAGAAATGAAATTATGTAAAATTAATTTGTATACATTAATAAAATTAGTTGCATAATAAGTCCGCCTATTATTGTTTTATTTCATTTATTCAGCAAATGAAAAATACTGTGAATTAATTTAAAGACACATGTTATTAATAAAGCGACTTACCCATCAGCCACAAAGAAATCTCCATTTTTTGCAACAGCCACATGAGTTGGTTTACAAAAATGATTAGTGTCTTTTCCAGGAGTAAATGCTTCTCCTAAAACTAAAGATGGACTAGTTGATCCTCTTGGAAATTTCATAACCTATAATAATAAAAACAAACAGTTTAAGAAATTTCTTGTCCAAAACCATTAAAAAACATGTTAGATTTGATTACATTGATTGTAAAGTTACACGTAGTGTTTATGTAGTTATAAGCATTAGCTCTATATTAAATGTTTTAAATATAAAACAAAAAAATTGTAGTATTTATATCAAAATAAATTTCGGGGAAAAAGCTTTAATATCAGTAAACCAGTAATTTTCAACTAAAAGAAAATTTGCGTAACATTTGCAATTGCGTTTTCGAGAATGTTTCCACAATGTAAAAATAATTATTTAATATTGTGGTAACACTCTCGAAAATGCAATTTTGGTGCTAAAACATCGCAACTTATGTAAAATATATAAGACAGATTGACTGTTTGATTTTTTATTTCAGGTAAATTGAAATGTTTCATCCTAATTTCGAAATAGTTTGTTCATAAATGACAACCTAATTTTGAAATGGTGACTAGAAGTATTTTAAACATGCCTAGTTATATTCCCCAACTGCATAATGCAGAAATAGGAATCAGCAGCCATACCTACTTATAAAGATATGAAAATGAAACTCCAGCTACAGCTAAAGGAAAACATTTTAAGAGACTAAATCAAGAGCATAAAACTTGTAATAATTTATTTAAGTCAATGGCAACTGGCTGTTAGCTCTATATCATAGCCTAATGGGTTTTTCGGTACATTGAAACTGGGTCAGCTTTGAGCCCTTCTTATTTAATAATGAAATAGTTATCGACTTCAAATTCATATTATGTAGTTAGCCACAGATGGTGATTGTATGTGCCAAATTTTAGCAAAATCAGTCAAGTAGTTTATATAGCATCTAATAATCTGGCTTTTTCATATTTTGATTCTTCTTCATTATTATCATAGTCTAATCATCAACTGATTTTAATTAAATTTAGCACCTATACTAATTTTGGGGTGATAATTAAAAATCCGTTATTGGATTTTGTGTTTGCTAGGGATGCCATAAATACATAACAACAACGAGTTTTTTTTACAAATTTAATAAGTTTTTCATTACATAAAACCTTAGTTACCAGTATGAACTTTCCTCTAATCAACTGTTGCTAGAGTCACCAATATGGTATAACAACAAGCTGTTTTACAAATATATCGGTATTTGACCATGTAAAACTTTAGTTGCCATATATAAACTTTTAATTTGTATACTTTTTCTCAATAACTGTTATTAGAGACGCCAATATTGCATAGAAACAATGATTTTTTGGGGTATTTTACTACATCAAAACCTTCGTTATCATACATGAACTTTCTTCTAATCAATTTTCCAATTAGCTACAGTTGCTAGGAACACCAATATAGCATTGCAAACAAGGAATTTCTTATACAACAATCTAAGATATTTGATTACATGTCAACCTTAGCTAATATCATCACATTTACAAACAACCACAAATTATGAATTCATTACAAAAAGAATGGAAATTAAAGACCAAAAGGTCAAACAGTGTGTTATCTCAATTCCTAAAATAAATAAAATCATTTGGAGTGTTAGCTCTCACTTTATAAATGTTATTATGTTTTCAGATAAATATATATTAGAGCTAACAAAGTCAATATACAATACATCTGAAAATAAATCTTGAGACCTAAGAAGCAAAATTAAAGACGATGATCTTAAAGTAATTTTCACAAATGATAATTTATAGAATTTTGAAGTTGTTAGCTCTAATATTTTAAAATATTATTTATCTAAAAACACAATAGCATTCATATAGTGAGGGCTAACACCCAAAAATGATTTCCCTGATTTTAGTGTTTGAGCTAACACACTTTTTGACCCTTTTGGTCCGACCTTTAATCTATAAAAAGCAACTATAGATTAGAAAATCTATAGAACTTCTAATTTAATACTTGCTTTTTCTAGATACTCTATCGAGTATATGGACAAATATATGACCCCCAAAAATAATAAAGAATTAAAAGAATGGAAAGAATCAATTTTTAAATTCTATAAACAAACTAAAAATAAAATAATAGAACAACTACAAAGATACCTAATAAATTAGGTAAAAATAAAGAAGACAAAAATATGAATGGTAACAAGACATAAAAACAATAGAACATGTAATTTTCAAATGTGAAGAAGTACAATCAAATTAGACAAAAATATAATATAAAGGAAGAGACAGATATCTTAGCCATTCTCCAATTATACAAAACGAATATTAGTCAGGAAAATTTTCATATTAAATTTATGAGAAGATATTTAAAGAAAATACCCAGCCCCATAGGGAACCCCATAGTATACTAGTTTAATAAAACCTAAAGCAATCTGTATTTAGTTTTCTTAAAATTTGTAGTGCCGTTTCAAAGACCAAACTCTACTCAATCAATTATCATCATCATCATAATCATCATCAATCATCATTTCGTATTCTGAACATGTGATCATGGAAACGTAAAAAAGAGAGGTAACCTGTTTGAGTTACAATTAGAAGTAATGGGATAATTTCAGAATATTTTATCTTGAAGATTACACAAACAGATTCAGAGAAGTGCGACTTTCCGCATTTAGAATTCCCCTGTATTATGTTAAATTGCTTACCTGATGCAGAGCCACATCAGTTACATAGACATTGCCTTCGTGATCAACAGTAAGTCCATGAGGAAGATAAAACCTAAAATTATCAACAGTTAAGATCATTAAGGAGGAAGATAAAAACTAAGACTATTTAGATGATAAAACCTAAAATAGTTAACATTAAGACTGAAGGGCCAGTTACAAGGGCAAGCTTTTGATGACCAACTGTGACTTAACATTATATTGAAAACAAAATCTTAAAATTGACAACAGCAAGTTGCAGTGATAAAACCTAAAACTATTTAAATTTATTAAAGTGACAATTATAATGAAACATACTTGTAGATGTTTTATGGTTCCGACCTACCCTATACCTATATGTAAGTAAAAGCAAAGACTGCTATTAAATGTTATACATCCTACTTGTTGGCTCCGAAATGATAAAGTAATCTTCCATTTTCGACATTTCCTGAAAATACCAGAATTGTACTTTCTTCAATAGGGCCTTTGTTTTTGGCAATAAATTTGTGATTGCTGTCAAAGTCTCTGAAACAAAATTGTAAAATAGAAGTTACTAAGGCATACTATGTATAACATCATTTTTGGCTGGATTGGACATATCAATTACAGTTTCAGTCTGTTAACTTTAAAAAAGTGGCATATACGTCAATAAAAATTCAATATATTGTTGCCATAGATACAAACTATCCAAAAATTATTATTGATACCCTAACTTGGCAGTCTCTCAATTCAGTAACTCACCCGTGTTAACCAGCAGCCGGTAGCCGAGTGGTCTGCGCGCCGGACTACGGATCGGGGGGTACTCAGTTTGAGCCCCGGTGGTGGCACACTAATAAGTTACTTGGTAGACAGGGTTCCGAAAGTGCTCAGTGATTAGACAACCCTCTTCCGACCCGTCTGATAAGTGGTCAAGGTGTATCCATGGGAGCCGGTCTTAGCCCAAGAGCCGTGTAAAAGATTGTCACATGGGAATAATATGTGCCGCCTCCCATGGTAATTGCGTGGTATTGATACTACTGATAAGTAATATCTGCGAATCAGTGGTATTTGCACATAATCCCCACAGATCACAGCTTACTGCCCTTTGGGAAAGTCACCTTCATGAGGATTGTATCCTCGTGGTGCAGTGAATCAAATAACAACAACCAGCCACAATATGAATAAAAGATTACCGGTGTTAATCTAGCTACAATCTCTCAGTAAAAGAATAGTGTACTTAACTCTGTTACAATATCAGTAAAAGGGCAGTGTTTTAACAACTACTGCAGTTCACAAGGGCCCACTACAAAAAGACGTAATATATAAAAGTCATGCATAGCCGTACAAAATAAATCGTATAGGAAATAGTCATACATAATCTAGTCGCCATTTATCAAATTGCCTGCTGAATCACTAAAAATGTTCCATCAATATTATGAAAGCAATATATAATTCTGTTGGTGAAACAATAGGCATGTCGATTGCTTCTCTCCAAATGACAATTTTATATTAAATTAAAGGACTATTTCCGAGTAATAAAAATTGCTTCTCTTGTACAGATAGTTTATAATGAATAAATAATTATGTCAATAATATCAAAAATGAATTTTGAAAACTTAACACTCTCAAATTTTTTTTCATTTTAAAAATATCCAAATAAAAATGACATTATTTATAATTATTTTTGATTATATTGGTTGAAATTTATATACATATAATCACTTTCTATACGGTTTTCTTTATACGATTAAATTTTGTACGACATTTTTAAATTACAACTTTTTACCATAGATCCAGTTAACAAACATTTTAAAAAGTCTATAATCTTAGACATAAAATGTTTGAAGCAATAATCTTGTAAGCTTTCCTAATTGTTCTTAAAGGT
Organism: Parotoplana pacifica; assembly: GCA_034780595.1. Lineage (NCBI taxonomy): Eukaryota > Metazoa > Platyhelminthes > Proseriata > Otoplanidae > Parotoplana > Parotoplana pacifica. The sequence goes on along the minus strand of JAUYWI010093431.1, from coordinate 3,062 downwards.
TCACTGCAAAAGTGTGTTGAAAATACAGTTCATATGATCTGCCGACTATTCAACATGTGATAGTGAACAAACGTAAGTATTATTAGGCACTTACTGAGGTTCCCATTTCCTATCGCCTCTCTGGAATACAAATACATGACCCATTGGGCATACAGCTAATCCAGACACTTGGCCCAAGCGACCAACAAGTTCTTTTTCTGGCCAATTCGGAATGAAAAAGGTTCTGTCATAACTAGAATCGCTTCTCTGAATTTAAAAATATTTTGAGACATATCAAAGCTATTTATTTCATAATAAAACGTTATAAAGGTGTCTTACCTTGGATGTACTTGCTAATTGGTGAAGTTCATCAATGAGCGAAGCATTAGCTGATAAACATAATAAAACACAACACAATAAATGTAAAAATACCATTTTTATTGTATTTTTACTGAAAATAATACAATCTGTGAAACCTATAGGTTTTAAAGTTTGGATCAGCTCATGTAACACAAAAGATTCGATTTTTACATGTCTTTTGATTGGTTAAAACGTATAAAACCTGCAGCTCTCTGTTTCAAAACAAAAAATATTTCATCAAAGTCTTCCCCTTGCTGGTTTGGAAACATAATTGCAATGTTGCCGACTAAACGACATAAAATTTGAATCGGAATTAAACAAACCGACGTCTTGCACCTAATTGTACATGAGTTGGTACGTTCTATAGTTAAAAAGCAAAGGTACCGGTACAATTGTTTGTTTCCACAGTATCTAAAAAGGTAGAAGGTAGAAGAGTTAATCGTTGTTAGTTGCTCTAAAGAAACAAGAAATAACAGACTCTCGATCAATATAGGAATTTATTACCCAGCTTTCTAGAGTGACGTAGAAAATAAGAGGATCTTGGTCGATTCTTTAGCAGAAAGATGGGGTATTTACTCTGACGCTTTTCTCATTGTAATCAGCTTCAAGCAATAAAACACCAACATAGTCAAATATATTTAGTTAAACACTGCCTGTTTCTGCTCTATTTATAGTTTGTACGGTACCCTCCAACTGTAAATAAAGAGTTTTAAACAAGTACGCAATATGTAGGTACCAAGGACTACTTGGTAGGTACCTATTTAGGATTAAAATGAAAAGCCGAAACTGTAAAAAATCAAATATGTATCCATAGGATAAAGCTGGCATTATTCCATTAAAATATTAATAAGCGTAGGTATATGTATTATAACATGTTGTTGTAGCTATAATAAAATACAACACCATACTTGAAACAAAGCAACACCCAATTTTATCACACAAAAAATCAACGGTGACTGTCGCCATTAGATCAGATCAGATACCTATTCCAACCAAACAATAATTTAGGTAAGGCTGCAATCATAGTTTGAAAAACAAGAAAGATGTTATGTAAACTTCAATTAAGTCAGTGTTTCGCAACATCTGATTTCCCACAAGTGACCCACAATAAATTAATATTCAAATTCATAAATGCTAGAGGGTGTACCACCGCGATATGACATACCTCTAAGTACCTAGACAACTTTAAAAATAAGTCCTCGTCAGGAGACGACATGATATCACAAAATTTACTAAAAACATTAAATTTAACATAGTAGCATCTTTAACAAAACTAAAAAATATAAAGGATCAAACATATCCTGAAATATTGAAGAAAACAAAAATTATACCTATATTTAAAAGTGGAAATAAATTTGAAACAAACAGCTATAGATCTATATCATTATTATCATGCTTTAATAAAATATATGAAAAAGCACTACAGATTAAATTAACACAGTTTATTGAAGAAAACAATATGGATTCAGAAAGTATCATAGTACAATTGATGCACTAATATCTACACATGATTATTTAATTGAAAACTTAGATAGTAATAAAAAAATATTAGGTATATGCATAGACTTAAAAAAAACTTTTGATAGCATTGATACCCAGAAATTAATAAAAATATAGAATACTATGGAATACCAGGGTCATTTAAACAATAAAAAATACAAGCCAATAAAATATGGTATACCCCAGGGAAGTGTACTTGGACCATTACTATTTGCATTGTACATAAATGACATAAAATATTTAGCTGAACAAAATGAAATGAAATTATTTGCTGATGATACTAGCTTATTTTGTACAGCAAATGTCTATAAACAATTGGAATCAAAGACAAATAATGCCCTTAAAGAATGTTATGATTGGCTAATTTCAAATAGACTTACATTAAACCTAGAAAAAACACATTTTGTTGTCTTTAGTAAAATACTTTCAAATATCTCTGACTTCAAATTAGAATTAGAAAACTCAGATATACACAGACATTCTGAAACTAAATATTTAGGTCTAACTATTCAAGAAAATCTAAATTGGGATAGTCACATATAAAATTAATAAACAAAATAAATAAATATATACTATTATTATATTGCCTAAGGAAACAAGTAACCAAGGATAAATTGCTTATCATTTTTAAGTCCCTTTTACTCTCTAAAATAAACAATGCAATAGAATTAACTGTATAGCTTTCAAAATTAGATTTAAACATTAGGATACACGGTGGGGCTAGTTGGCACAATGAGGCAGGGGCGAGTTGGCACAGTGTGCCAACTGGCCCCTTATGCTAAGTACATTATGGGTAATTCCAGCATGAATAAATAGATTTCCAAAATGTTTTTTGGCACATAAGTATCAACAGAACTTATTAACATTTTAACGATATATATAAACCCTATATAAAAAAATATGAATAATAATCGCCATGAAAATTAACTTTAAAAAATACCTCAAGTGTCATTACATACCCTACTGATCAAAAAAAATAAACATTGATTCAATATTGTTGTGGTTAATCCTAACTTATTTTCTAATCATAGACGTAACTAGGTACTGTACTGATATTTTGGATTATATATTCTACAACTCAACTGATCAAGGAAGAACCATGACAAAAAAAGGAATGACAAGCCAAAGAAATTTGCTCTCAATGAAGCCGCATCAACTTCAGGTTAGTTTCATATTGTGAATATTATTGTAAATTGCCTGACGTTTTGCTTCTTTATGTCATA
>JAUYWI010093420.1:0-12081 GCA_034780595.1 Parotoplana pacifica | reverse complement strand
GAAACAATATTAGGTGAAATGAGATTAGGTGAAACGATATTAGGTGAACTGAAATTAGGTGAAACGATATGACACCACATGAAGCACTGCAAAATGAGATCGAGAGGTAATAACTGTTGACCAAATAGCATGAAATTACCTAACGAACAATGGACTGATGTTACAGCTAGATATTATAACTATCATCAATTATTTAGTACATTTGGTACTCAACTTTTCAGCTTTGCTTATTGCCTTTTGGTCGGTCGACCCTGCCAGGTTTTTTCCGCTAAGAAGACATCATTTTTTTTTCAAATTCCACAACCATTAAATTGGACATTTTGGCAGAGTTAATCAAACTTCCAACACTTCATTTTTTAAAGATAAGAATTAAACTACTTTTAAGGACAATTTTGTTCTTAAAATAGCAAATTACCCATGCCAAAATGAAATATTGCAGTTGATTATATCAATTTATTTCAAAACACATTATCAGTGGTGCAGTACGTGAAAAAGGTCGCCTAATAGATTTTCGCATTATTTTTAAGTAATTTAAATATATCAAAAATGAGTTGGGTAAACAAATTTATTATTTATTTAAAATGAAGCTGTGCTAGTACTTACTGCTACTGAAAAATCGATTATAATTTCGATTTTAAATATATTCGAAAGATAATGGTATAATGAAACAAGGACACCTAAAATATCCGGAGTGCTATACCCAATTTACGTAAAATAATCCAAAGGCCTAAATTTCAAAACGCGGTCCTCGAAAACCGAACAAAGGTTTTCAATTTTTTCATGCTAAACCTAAATGTTGAGTGTTCTCTATCGATTTAGGCAAAAACACTTTTACATCTAAGTTTTGTTCTGGGGTTAAATTAAACCCCCAAATCAAAGTTCAGATTAATATGAACCGTTTTTAGTATGTGTGCTAAAATTCTTTGAGAATGGCTAATGTTTAGGCACTGTTATGTTAGTTATATTTTCATATGCTTTTTTATTAATCTGATTTTTGATCTTGTGGGGTCAATTTGACCACAGAACAAAACATAGATGCATAACTTTTTGTATAAATCGAATTAAGTTTTTGCGCAAAAAAATAGAAAATATGTTTATTCGAAGATTTCAATTTGAAATTTAGGCCTCCACACTATTTTACGTATATTGGGAGTTGCACATCCTGTTACTTTAGTGGTCTTTATAATGAAATAAAAACTATAAGAATATATGTAGGTCACATAGCAATGTAGGTCAGAATGTTCTATTGCAAAGCTCTAGTGGGCATTTATTTTTCCCAAAGATGTTTAAATGTCTCTGATTTTCCCTAAAAAGGTAATAGGGAAAGCCCGATAAAACACTGAATAACTTTTCAATAGATCACTTACTCTGATTTTTTCACAAACACTAGTTAATATGCATATATTCCTATAATTTTTATTTCAGTGAACCATTATCCTTCCACTGTAATTATATATAAATAAAATGTCTAGGGATGGCTGAGATAACAATTCTCCAAATTCTATTTTTATAATATTAAGGACGCCTATTATGTTCGAGACAATGGCGTATTATTAAACTGTTACCTATTCCATAAAAACAGAAATGTACAATTAAAAAATATAATGCATCACAACAAAGCAATTTAGGACATTGCTCAGCGATAAAAATGCCATTTTATTAAGTTCTTTTTATTGATTTTTCTACAACAATAACTATAGGTACTTACCTACTAGAGATCTGACTGAAATATTAGAATTACAATTTTCTTGAAATAATTTATAAATTAAATCCTTTTATCTCTAATGAAATACAGCTTGACTGTGCATATGCCATATTCACACGCTAGTCACGCAGAAGAAGATTAGATCTCATCTCATATTTTGCCTTTGTAATGGCGCACAGCGTACTTTTTAATTATCAACAATTATAGGTATATCTACATATTTATTTAATTTCTAATCTTAGCGCTTGCCTTAAGCCTTGTACATACCAACACTAGACCAATTCGACTTGACTTTTGATGGTTCATGCCAAAATTCAATCTGGAATGACTCTAGAAAATGTTGATTCACACCAAAATTCTACCGTTAAAAGTCTACTGTTAAAAATATTACTTTTTGCAACAGATTTCTCTGGCTTTTGCAAATAAAATGTTGAGTCACACCAAAAGTCTACTGTTAAAAATGTCAGTTTTTGCTACAGAAGATTTCTCTGGGTTTTGCAAATAAAATTCAGATGTCTAATATTTTTTTAATATTGTTTTAATATTTTAAGGTGCTACTTAAAACTATTCATTTTCAATCCATAAATTTATACCAATATTTGAATTAACATTTAAAACTTAAATAAGATTGCGAAAGAGAACATTTTAAACTTCCATACTGAAAAAGAAACTGATAAATTTTACTATTTAGACATTAATTTCTACTTAAAATCTGCTGTGCTTTTTTAATCTTTTTTTGGATATACGAGGGAAATCTAGTGACGTGGATTTTTAATGACTCAGATAATATCAATCAATAAGTACATAGATTTCAAATTTCAAATAACTAGGTACCTAGATTTCAGATAACCTCTGTCAATTAATATCCTCATAAATTTTGATCTTGTTGTTTTGGCTTAAATGGATCCAGAAGTAGAAGACAAACTGTATCGAATCATTTTTGAACAGCCCAGAAGACGCGGCACATGCAAATAAAATTAACAGATATAAAAAGTGTGGAATTAATGGTAGACCAAATATTTGTTAAATAAATTCAACTTTTATTTTACACCTACCTATAGGGTAGATATCTATCTATAAAAATAATAAACAAGCTACCTACATACCAAATAATTGATTTGAGGAAACATTAAATAGTACTACCATAGATATTAAATTATAATGGCCTAAAAGTAGCACGACAGTTATAAACATAGAGTTAACAATATTTACTCTATGGTTATTAAGAACGACATACAAGGCATATAACACATAAGAACACCAAGAATCATTGGGCGAACTGAGAGCAGCAATTACAGGAGGGCAAATATATGCATTATACCTACATATATATATATTCAATGAAATTCAAATTTAACAAATTAAATTTTATCTTACTTACTATTATCCTATTATAACTATAGTACTTGCTAGTAATATATTTATAATATATATCAAATCGCTAATGCTAAAATCTAATCACACTGCAGTTTGTTGTATATTCTCAATCAATCCAGATTGAATTTTGGTCAAACTGGTCTAGAGAATTAATGTCTACCAGGCTTTATACACGCCAACTGGTTCGGGTTCGAACCTACCTATGGTTGATGAGATCCAGAGGTCGAAACCGGTCTCGTAGTGGCTTATGCCGCTGGTGAATCCAAATTAATTTGAATTATTTCAGTTTTGGGAGCACAAATTCATTTATTATAAAGCTACGTTCAACTATGTATTAGGAATTTTTTAAATTCTATTTTAATTGTTAGTCATAGAAGATGTAGGTATGTACCTAGATAAAGTAGGACTTCATCGTTGATAAAATTATGTATAAGAAATAAATTTATAGCGAACTCTCAGGTGTGTCTAAGCACGGAGTTAATAATTTAATCGAATAGAAAACATAATTCTGGAAATTAATATCAAAAGGTAGATAAGTTAAAAGTAGGCAAGTAGGTAAGTACCTATGTAGTTTGGATAGATTGTCGAGTTGAAAAGAATATTTGAGGAAAATACGAGCAGATGAACAACCCAGAATTCTAATGTTAAAATTGAAAAGCTACATAATTCTGTCTAGCTTTTTTGGTTGTTTTAGAAATATGATTATATCTACCATAAAACTAAAGTATGTTCTCTCATTTATAAATAACTAATGTGTTTAAGAGTAATAATAAAAAACAGGTATACTTTGATTAAAAATATACTACTATATTTTTATCGAAGTATACCTGTTTTTTTTATATTACTCGCAAGTGATAGGCCAGGACAGCTGTTTCGGTCTTGTTGAGCCTCATCAGCTAGGCACAATCACTACCTGAGTAACATAAAAAATGTTCGTATATTTCATATCAAAGCATGAAACTAACGAAAATTTGCTTATTTTGCATAAGAAGAAAAAAAAGTAGAAGATATTGAGAAGTTGTCTCCATTACTAATTAGATATCGATATAAAAAATCATGAGGTATAAGTTGTAGTCTGGCCCTAGCAGATGAAAATTGAAAAATATTTAGGTAGGTACCGTAAAAAAGGTTCGTTTTATCCAATTATATATATGGGCTGTTCTTTTTTGCACCAATTTTTGCGGTTCTTCTTGTCCAAATCCTATATGGTATCCTACCGTTAAAGTGTAGGATGACGTAATTGCATATCCAACTCCAAATAATTTCAATGATTTTTGTATACCATTGGATAGCGCATTTATGACTAACCTATTGAATGTCCCTGAGCAGACGTTTTAAAAATTCGAATATTATATATTCTAATTTGAAGTATGTATTACATTTAAACTTTGGTCGTATAAACGGTCAATGTTTTACTGTTTTAGTGCCAAAATGTATGAAACGTAACACTGGCAATCTGAACAACGGTGGTGGACGTGTGGACCAGGTGATCATCTCCAATCCTGGAGCAGCCAGCGGAAATTCAGCTGCACTGCTAACCACCGACTTTTGCTTATTAGAGCTTATATTTTTCTTAAACAGTTTGTTAGCATATATTATTTAGCTCATTTTTTATTATTAATTTCAAACTCTTAGGCGTACAAGAAAAGAATTAATCTATTATTGACTTTATTTACAGCTTGTACTTCAAATATGAGTTTAATTTCTGCTGAATACCTATTAGTTACATGTTTTAATGGGTTACACGCAACAAGTCGTACTGAAGTCGAATTTGCAGTATTGAATTAGACGTATTGTAAACAAATCGTAAATCAAAAAATCTTATTTAATTAATCATAAAGAAATTGTATACTTAAAAAATTGTATTAAATAGTTAGATTGAATATACATACGACTACTGTATACGACTTGTTGAAAATGACGACATTTTCCATACGACAAATCAGTTTTGACTTTTTAGATAAGTTAAATATGGCGACCATAACATTACGACTAATTTAATGATAATTTTTTTAAATAACGACTAAATTTAGTACGACTTTTTACTGTAAACCTCATTCTAAAAATCCTAGGTTTTTCCGATAACAAAGATAGTTTATAATAGATACAATCGTTTTTCAATACATGACAAGGTGTACAATAAATACAACATTAGGTGATTTCAAAGTTTTGACTTAAAAGTTCTAAGTCAAACTGTGAATCAACCAAAATGGTTATAATTTGATACAATTAGTCAAATGCAGGAAACCGCAAAGAAGCCTATCCCAAGAAAAGGAAGGTTAGACATGTCTGACTATCAACAGAAACGCGAAACCTAGCAGAAGAAATGAAAAAGGCAAAAATCATAAGAACTACAATGATTGTCAATGGCTAGATAAAGAGTTCACAAAGAAAGCAAGAGAAGAAAAGAGGCTGATCCCAGCAGCTTTCAAGTTGTTCAGAGAAATAACAGGAAATGGCAGTGCCCGAACTGATGTGATAAATGACAGTAATGGAGCAGTTTTAACGGTAAAAGCTGATAACAAAGCCCACTTGGTTCAATACTGTGAAGGACTGGGTAGAAAGCATAACAAAGAACAAGCTGCAGTATGGACATCCACAGAAATGCAAGAGCCACCACCATAAGAGGAGGAAGTTGTGCGAATATCGAAGACAAAAATTGAAAGTCTCCAGGCATTGATGAAATTCCTGTTGAGCTTTGGAAGGCTGCAAGTGAAACAGGTATATCCACGTAATGTGGAAACTATGCACAGAATGGCCATTAGATTGGTGCGTAGCGGGTTTTGTGATTACCTTATGAAACCTATGGAGAGCTGTACCTAATAGCATCGACACTGAAAGTTTTGTCATGCACTGGAATAACACCAAATTGTCATGAAGTGGAATAGCTCTAATAGTTTGTCAAAAGCTGAAATAACTTTGAAATATCATCAACTGGTTTATAGTCAGGCAGCAGTAGAATAACTTCGACACAGATTGTCATCCATGGCCGATTAAATTGCCATAAGTTCAATTACATATTAATTTGTCGGATTTATTCTAATAAATGACAAAAAAACTGTTATTCAGTTATTCCATTTTATGACAAATGGTTGTTGGTGTTATTCTAGTTTATTACACCAACACAGTGATAATTCCCTTAGAGGTAACTGTCGTAGATATTCCAGTTTGTGTCATTTCACTAAATGTGTCAAAGCTCACTAGTTTACAAACGGGCAACTTAAAAGTGATCTTACAAAACTTTCGAAACTTGCGCAAGAATTTTACAAGACATTTAGGGTTAACTTGCGTAAAAACTGGATATGTATAGAACTTCAATTGGACAATAAAAGTGTAGATCTACATTTTTCTTAGCCAATTGAAGGTCCATTATGGTTGTGTATAATGCACAACCTTCAGAATTCTCTTCTCAAGTTAACCCTAATAAGTGCCTTGCAAGATTCTTGCACAAGTTTAGTAAGATAATCGTAAGATCTAAATGAACTTGATGACAATTTAACCACCTTGACTATTTTCATTTGGACCTATTCCCACTTCTTCCTGAGTCTTATTCCTGTTCAAAATTTGATCATAAAATGACCCTATTTCAAACTGTCAGAATTATTCTATATCGGTGCCACCCTTTCAAAATTACGTTAGGTAAAATTTTATTACCACTTTCATTTAACAGATTGAGTTTGATACACCAGGATTGTCCACGTTCGTATTTTTATAGAGTAAAATAATTCTTAGAAAAATCCCTTTTCAACCACTGTTTAGAATGTTTTATATTTCTATTGTTTTTTCGTTCGAATATTTCAAAGAATATGTTCATCGAATAACTTTTAAGCTAACATCAAACAAAACAAAATTTACGCCTCCTATTAAAGATGTTTGAAATTTGTCGTTTAAATAAGTTGCAACGAAGTTTGTTACTTATAATTCAGGCTGGTGACTCAGAAAAATTCATTTAAAAACTAAAATGATTTCCACTAGAAATGACCTAGAAACTAATTATTTTAAACAATTATATTGTTTTAAAAGACAATTTTTATGGACTTACCCAAGTATACCGGACCTCATAGACAAGTAACCATAAAAGTGAGGCACCCAAAACATTATTTTTAACACCTTCATAATTCTAAATATCAAAAATTTAAGCAAGATATAAGTTTTCGTTTGAATTTTAGAACCATTTAAGTGATTTTGGCTTTTTTGTCTTCAAAAAATATTTATGGATATGCTATTGAGTGCCTAGTGGACCTACCCACCAAATTTCGAAACAAATGGGGGAAAACTTCAACTTCTGGACCAGATGTCGTCAATGAATCTTTTCGAGTATGACATCCAAAGGCCCCTGTGCCTATGGCATATGTAAAAACATAGCTGCCTACCAAGGGTTAATAAAAACGTAAAATTGTTATACCTAATAAAACATTATTTTTATACAAAATGATTCACAATTATAACAAAACCAAATTGTGTACATAACAATCCATTTCTCATTAGGAATACATAAAAAACAAATGTATACAGTAATAAACAATATAGATATTTTATACATACCTAATAGTAACTATTTACAAGACTGATCCAAAACATCTTTAAATAAAATAAATACATTTCATACATAGTTAGTAAGAGATGAATTTACAAGAGGAACAAGTAAGCCCCCGATAGCAACAATATATTTTGAAGAGCATTTTATTCAACGCTGGTAAACGATGTAGCTGAGCTTTCAGATCATTATTTAGGTCTGCAATCACAGGCAGACTCACAGGCAGCGTTGACTGAGATTGAAGTCTGTCGAATACCTACGGTGGTTGTTTTTGCAGAAGTGTTTTGTTTCTCGTTTGGAAATCAATTATATCACGGGCCACGTGAAGACGAGCATTGTGCGTTCTTTGGTGTGGAAAATGTTGACCCATATTGCAGAAACTAAACAAAACGTCTTACATTTATTGATAATTTCATAATATGTAATGAATTCCCCGTTTAGGAAAGCAGTAAAATTGTCATTTATTTGTAGGGAGAAAAGTTGTTTTCGGATCAGTCAATAAAACGAAAAATACTCCTATAATTATTTATAATGATTTTACAATTATTCTTAATTTTATTAAAAAATTATTCTTAATATTTCTATTTATTCTGTAGAATTAGAAAGATTAATAGACATATATTATACATCATAATTGCTGTACTTATATTTTTCAATAATAAAGTCTCTTTACTCAACAAAACAAAATATTTTATATCTCAAATATGACCCAAAAGGCTCCATTGCCGATACCAATTCTCAATCTCAAACACAAGTCGGTTGATCAAATGCAGTTTGGCGAGAAATGTGTAAAAATAAATGACATCTTCACATTTTTTGCCAAATACATAATTTGTTTGTCATCATACTGTTTCAATAATAGTCCGTTATACTTTCGTTGAACCAATTGGATTGACATTGGTATCAACAGAATTATCTTTTAAAAACAATAAATAAGTAAGTGGACCGAACTAAAGGTCGGTCATGACGTCATCAGGTCAAAAATGTTGTTCTCTAGTTTGTATAAATGCTGGTACCTAAGAAATGCATACCGGTTAACTTTTTGTAACAATAGCAAAATGTGATCTCACCAAAAATGGAAAAGGCAGTATTAGACATGAAAACATTACTGGTTCCAGAAAGAGAGATACACACTATAGACATCATCGACCTACAAAATGTCCTAAAGCAGGCAGCAACAAGTCTGCAAATGGAAATTTGGTAGAAAAAGATGTCACACAAAATAATTTTGTTTTGGCTGAACACAACGGTCCATTCTTCTGAAAGCATGTGATGTGCGTGGGTGTATCTACATAATCAATAAATGCTTATTAAATCTAAATGGAACAAATTGAAACATACAATTGCAATTTCTGTTTTCTCACTTTAAAAATAAGCGGTGCGTTACTTTCTGGCGGGACTGCATAGATCAAACAAGCTTCCAATTAATCAAACAAAGGACATTCTATAACAAGGGACTTTCAACAACTCAAGGTTTTGTGTGACACTTTAGGCTGATTTTTAAAGACCAATTATTTTTTCATACGTTTGTATGAAAAAGTGTCTGGAGAACTTCTTATCTGAGGAGAAATTTCCATACAGGAAAAAGTAACTTTTTATGTAAAAACACTATTCATGCTGAAATTATGCCCACTTTTATGTGGATATGTTCACCTTGATTAGGAGCTTCTTTCAATTTGCTCCTTGGACAAAATATTAGCGCATTTTCTGTTGATGTACCCAGATCCATAAGATTTCAAGATATTTTTCTGCAGTTTGAGGGGAGGAAAGAAGGAAAGGGGGCAGGTAGAAAAAAAGGAAAGATGGGAGGGGTCGCAAAAAAGGGTACAAGTGTCAAACACCCCACCAAGGTGAATTTAGGTGCGAGTCTTTGTTGTTAACTGAAATGAAGGAATTAATATTTAGCATACTTTTAAATTAATGACTATTTAATTTAAATTAGTTCTAAAACTGTCCAGAAAACACAGCCAGAAAAATTATAAAATTAAAATGTTGAAAAACTGCCCCAAAATCACCCATTATAATCAAATTACCACATGCATTGTAAAAACTGCCCCAGTGGCAACACTGAACTAATTAAGCATAGAGTTAATGTCTGGTTTGAATTTGTGAATGAAGGGGTTTTCAGCACATTTCCTCTGTAGGATGTCAATGAAATTACTAACTAAGATTTTAATTGATATATCCAAAATGGAGGGATGAGTAATGTTGTGTTTGGCTAAATACTTTTGATAAATTTAAATGTTCTAAGGATCTTGATTGTCTGGTGTGGTGGGACTCACCTATGTAAGTAGATTTGCAATGTTTACAGTTGGAGTAATACACAATGTTTTTCTTGTGCAAATACATTGTCCTATGTAGTGTAAGGGTTTAGATGGTATTAAGGAGATGCTAAAGGGTGGTATGGTTTTAAATAATTATAACAGGGAAATGAGTATTCTTGGAGATGGAGCAAACTTTAGTAACATAGGTTTCTCCAAGAAAAGGGAATCTAAAGAAAACAAGTGACTTATTGTTGTTCAAATGAGTGTGCTGTGGGTAAGAGAAGTGTGAGAAGGTTGAAGATATTTGTTAACTAGGTAAGTAAGGTAACCATTGTCTATGAAACAGTGTTTTAAAGTAGCTAGATTTGGAAAGATTGAAGGAGTTTGAGCCAATTATATTGATATGGTAAGATTCAGTTTTGAGGAGGGCTATTTTATGCTGTTAAGGGACAAAACTATTCCAAGGGAAGTGGCAACAATGTATAGGTTTGGTATACAGGTCATTATCAAAACCCTGATCTCCTTTGGTAATCAAGACATCAAGGAAGGGAATACTATTGTGGATGGGCTTCTCAGCAGTAAAATTGTTTTTATCTACAATGTTGTTGGCCAAAGGTAAAATGTCAAAAGGGTGGGAAAAGATATCAAAAACTATTATTGATGTAACATTTCCAGCATTTGAATAAGTTGGGATGGGCAACAACTTCCTTGTAGCTCATCCTAACTTATTCAATATATATGTCATAGATATTAAATAATATATTACCAAAGTTTGTAAGTGAGTGGTCTGAAATATATGGAAAAGTTTTAAAGATTTTTTTGGTATACATTTTTTTAACTTTTCTAATAAATAAACTTCTGAAGATGAAAATAACACCAAATATTATCCTGATCGTCTGGATTAAATAGAATATTAAATCAGCTTTCTATTTTAATTAATTTTTGAGTTATAATCTGAAATTTATTAGAATATTTTGGTATTTGGACATGGCATTTCCAAATTTGGCCCTGGTTTTTCCAGATTTATCCCATATTTTAAAATGGCTCTTCCTACTGATAGAGATTATGGACAAGGCTATTATTTAATATTGTAAAATATATGTCGATACTAGATATTATGTTACTAAAGTTTAAAAGTGAGTGGCTTAAAATATATGGGGAAAGTTTTTTGGTATACATTTTTTTAACTTTTTTTAATAAACTTCTGAAGACTATCTGTAAAAAAAATAACACAAAATATTCTCTAGATTGTCTGGATTAAATAGAATTAGTTTTTGAGTTACAGCCATTTAAAGTTAATTAGTGAAATATTTTTGAATTTGCTCCATTCTAGAGTCACCCCCATCCCCTTATTTTAAAATTAAAAATGCTGTTGTTAGCCATATAATAAAATAGAAATTCCTTTTCTGAATCATTTAAAGTTTTAACTAGCAGTCACTGTGATGTTGATAATTTATTAAAAGAAACTCTTCTCATATAAAAACATCTAAATCTTAATATATTGGTCAACTATATAGTATTAACCAATAATTAAAATTTTAATTAATTATTTTATTGTGTAGGTATTGTTTTCTTATTCTTATTTTATCTTCAATGTATAGATTCTATTGTATTATGTAGTTAATTATGCAGTTGCTATTATTGGTCCATATTTTTTCAGAAGGACCTGGTAGGAAGGGTTATTTAGTGGGTTATTAATATTGGTTTATCTTATCTATTCATTTATAATTTGCTCAATCAATAGGTCATACTATTCAAAACATGGCCTAATTTTAAATGAAATCTCATTAGGTAACTCATACTTCAGTATTTAGCTTATAAATAAAATGAAGTGATGATTGTTCCATGATGGAATAAATAAATAAATGCTATTGATTGTATCATCAAATCCATCATATTCATAGCACTATGCTTAGCTTAGCCTTAAGAGTCAGTTTTTGGCATGAGTAGATTTTTTTACTGCACACTATCTGACAAAAGAATAATTATAAATGCTATTATTCTATAGATATTGTATGATCCATAACGACCTATATGATACAAATTATAAATAGATGGACCAATAGCAAAATAAAAATCTGCATCGTCTAGGAGGATCAATTAATTTTACACTGATTTTATATTTATACGAGGGGGAGTCAATAAGTAAGCGGACTCGATATGATATAAGTATGCCATAGAGAATATCAATGTATTTT
>JAUYWI010093419.1:0-23206 GCA_034780595.1 Parotoplana pacifica | reverse complement strand
ACTTATTGATTGATTAATATAAAATAATTGTTTTTAAATTAAAAAATTCTAATTCATTTTGCTCACTAGTGTATTAATCTTGATTTTTTTAATAAAATGTTTAGTGTTAATGTCGGGTAAAGAACTAAATGACAACATATACGATGAAACCGTCAGATCCATTTCCCACACGCTACAAAATCGATATGGCAGTAATTATAAAGTAAGAAATTGTACATATTATTATTATTATTTATATCCTTATGGGCCTCGATATTGAGTTCTTTAGTTATATTACGTCAAATATATGTAACTAGAACCACATTTCTACATAAGCCATTAAGAGTTCTTTTATTTCTGTTTTTTTCTCTTGTAATATTTCTAGTTTATAAACAGCGGAAAATGTACATCTTTCACGGAAATTCTTACTCATGAACTTTGGTGATGTGTTTGAATCAAGAAAATAAAATAGATGTTCGTTTAGTGTACTAATTTTGACATTAAGTACCTATCAATTAAAATACAATTAGAAGCTTAAGCTTTCCTATTTATTGGATAAAGTGAAACAAAGAATATCTACCTATATAGTTTGTTAAAAGAATTTTCAGTTAGACTTACGCCAAAATTTTAAAGTTATCTTAGAATCAGAACAAATTCAAGATTTCCTATTTTTACCTGTAGAGTAAAACACTATTTTTAAATGTGAAAATGTTCAAAAGAGAGGAAAAATCAATTGATTTTTAAATTGTAAACAGTTTGGCCACATTTCCCCTCTTTTGATTGTTTCACATTACACATGGCGAAGAATATGCAAACTTACGTTTGTTATTCTATCAAACTGCTTTGCATTGATAAGTTTGGGTATGCCTAGCTGATGAGATCATAACAAGTTCGAAATAGCTATCTTGGGCTCCCACTACTTGTCTGCAAAAGTGGTACTCAATTGACATGTTGCTTTTAATTTTAAATAGCCAAATTAGCTGGTAGAGTGTATTTCTCCTGAATTGATTTTTATGAATTTTTTTATAAAACACTGTATTCTTCACGAATGTTTGTTTATAAAGGTTGTTTTGGGGTTTTCCTGATTTTTTTCACTAAGCACATACAGCTCTAATCCATATTATCAAACACGGAATTAGGTGGTGATCATAACTGTAATTAATAATTTACATGATTTAGGGAAGTACATCCATGTGCGTGCGAAAAATTCGATAATATTTTGTTTAATGGTAATAAAAATGAGTTATACTTTTATTATCAACTTTTTATTAATTAATGATTTCCTTATAGTAGCTAGATATTGATTGTTCGTGTTGGGTATCTACATATATAAATACCAAATCATTATTTAATGTCAGATTTTATTAAATGCAAGTCTTTAAAAAGAGGTAGGTAGTTGCATTTCAAAAGCATGTATAGATAGGAAGCCTATATTTTTGGATACTGGCATAAATTAGAGGATACAAATCTAGGTCGGATATCAATAATATTAATTACACTATATTAGAAATGTTGGTTGTATTAATGGAAAATGCAAAACAAAATTGCTGCTCCTTAAGTAAAGAAAAATTTATGGTGTAGGCATTTTGTTACTTTACAATTGAACTTATCTAAAATATCGCCTACAATGTTACTAAAATGTACGAGTATAATGTACAATGTATAATTCACTACTAGTATGTTATAACTTTTAGTTTACTACGAGTAGTACGATTTTGAATATTTTTTAAATATTTTATAAGATTTTAAGAATATATTTATTTATTTCAGATAATAAATCTTTCTGAACGAAGTGAACGTCTTTCGGAGCATAATAGGGTAAGAGTGTTTACTGTTTTATTGGGTTAAAATGATATTTTTTAATAATATTTCAACTACTTTACTATTTTACTGAAATGATAATTTTCTCTCGATAAACATATGTAGATTAAATTTTCTTAAGCTTTCAGACATATCGTTTATTGAAACGTTTTGCCTTTTTCTAATTTTGAAAATTGTAATTTATGCAGTGCCTTGTATATAATTAGCACATGTTCAATGACCTTGAGTTATATTTTCGTCCACCAAATGTAGTGAAAAACTACACATATATTCTTTAGGACATTCTCACCTACTAAAGCATTGGTATTATTTAAACTATCTTATGGTAAGTACATACATGGAGATATCTGCAAAAGCTATATTAAACTTACATGTTTATGTAGGTGTACGAATTGTTCATCATATATAATGGACTTTTGTACTCTTTTTCTGATGGATGTTCCAACACGGTTTAGCATGTTGGCATTGATGTTGGCACACTGGAATCCGATTCTCTTTTCAAGTTCGTCCATATTTCTTGGACGTTGGCAATATACGACGGACTTCAGATGTCCGTCTACCAATCCACTTATCTTTAAATTAAGAAAATCCAGCACAATGGTTGAAAAGTGAGCTGGTGTTTCAGCTTGTTTCTGCCAGTGGATGATCATCTAGCATAGGCACCAAGAATGTCTGAAGCATTCGAAAATATCTCTCTCCATCTACCTTTGAATAAAAGAAATATGTTCCTAATAACCGTTCATCCCATATCACTTTTGGATCATTATGGACACGAGTAGCTTCCATCTAATGTGGATTTTCACTTTACCATTACCGCTCAAATGGAACACCGCCTCATCAGAATAAATTAAATGCTTATAAAAGTCTTGATTCTGCTGTTGAAACCATTTTCAAAATTCTAAATGTCGGTCGGTGTCATCTCCATGCAGCTCTTCAGTTAAGGAAACCGTGTATGGATGAAATTTATTCTCGTATTATTCTCTGAATACTGCGCCTGGAGACTCCAGTTTCGAGTGACAACCTTCTTGTCGACTTTTTGGGGCTGGCTAAAAGATGAGCCAAAACTGCTGCTGAGGTTCCTTCATCGGCCGAACTTCTTGGTCTTCCTGGACGTCAACTATCGTGGACACTTCTACCTTCTTTAAAACGTTTGATTAACCTACCCGTTGTGCGCTGATTAATGGACGTCTATTTGGGTGATGTTGGATAAATTGTCCTGCGACAGATCGGTTAGAAGCACCATCACGTCCAAACATGAAAATTAATTCCACTTTTTCTTCTTGCGTTAAATTTTCGTCCATCACATTACTCTAAGTACACCATGTAAGACAAAAAGTTATCAAATGATAATTCCTGGAATTTCTGCATTTGGAAATTCCAGTATATTTAGATCTACCTTTATGGATTGCATACGCCCCAGAAAAATTAACCAATTATCTTATGATAGCAAATTTTGTATATATCTCCACGGGGTGCGATTTCTGCGCCATCCTATACATTTTCGTCATAAGTTGGGCCACATAACAACACCAATGCAACAAAATTCATAGTCTCAGTTTGCACGTTATGATTGACGCGATAAATTCTAAAACAATTGAATTAAGGTATTTTTGTGATTCAAGTGATATTGGAATACATTATGTTTATTTCATTATATAGAGTGTTCTTGAATTCAATTGGCCTTCTAATCTTGCTCCACCATTGGATAGCTTGTGTGCCAGCTGTCGCATTCTTCATGCCTGGCTGGAAGCGGGTCCTGGGCGTGTTGTGTTAGTGCATTGTCAAGGAGATCTGGGCAGATTAGCAACATGTTTTGCTGCTTATATATGTTTCTTCAAAGTGGAACAATTCGGGTAAAAATATTATTGATTGTCCTGAATAGATTCAATTGACAGAAAAAAATGTTTACGTAATTTATGTTATAAACTCTTTCCAAACCTAGAGTACATACTAAAATAAGGATTACCGAGTTGAGTGTTGAATGATACAAAACTTAGGTAAGAAAAGTTGTGAACTAGCTGAATGTAATATTTTTATAGTAAAGATCACAAAATTACCACAAATGCCTATCAACATTTAAAAATAATCGAGCATTGCATAATTTGATCATAAACTGACGACCCTGGATGACTTATTTATAATGGCTCTATGAAGACTTAACCTGACTGATACGTGGGATATTTCTATTGGACTTTAAAACCATTCAAATGATTTTGATTAACAAATCAATAAAATCATAGCTTTGATAATTTTTTCAGATTTGTGTTTTCTAGACTTGCTAATGGGTCTACCCTGCAAAATTTGAAATCTATCTTTTAAAGATCAAATTTTGGTTCTTATGATGTCATCAGTTCCCTAGCTTGGTCACCTTATTATTTTTTCTAAACTTTTCATGGTACCAAACTTTACTCCAATCGATTTACAAGAAGTATATTTTTTAAAAGGGTCGTATATTACCCCCAACCCCTTTGTATCAGGTTACATTTTATAAGTGTCACTAACAGGTGATAAAGGTCTTTCGGCCAAAGTTACCTGACCGTTTATACCTACATATAACATTCTAGACTGTTTATTTTAGTTGCTAAACAATTTATTAAGCTTTCAAGTCATTGAAGGTATTGTGCAATTTAGAATTTGTTTTTGTTTTACATATTTCTATCAATATCCGTTTATTTATCAGAGGACAACAGAAAGGAATCCTGGAAGAAATGGCTTTACGTAGGTTCTATGATGATCAGCTCAAGTTTAGAATTACGCCTTCGCAACAAAGGTAAGAAAAATATTTGTATTCTTACACTCACTGTACGGCGATACAAATTTAAAGATAAGAATACTTTTAAAAATCAATAGTATACTTAGCAGTAGTATCATGTTTTTGTATACAAACAAAAAAGTTAATTTTATCAAATATTTCTATTTAAATTTTCAGTCAACCTCATTGTATACATTATTATTATCATTTGCTGATAAAATGGGGACATATCACCATTAAAATTAATTCCACCTACCCTAGATTAGGTGGTGTCTCTTCAATATCTTTCTTATTAGTTATCATTAAAATTCTCATATTTCCACTTTTCAAGGCTTACTATAAAAGGCATATTTTTAAAGATAAATTTGATCATTTTTATTATGAAGATACAAACTTTCCTGATTTACGAGAACAAAGATACCAATCTTCATTTGATTTTTCTATTAGAACTTTATCAGCTAAATCCATTAATTCTTCTTTAACTGTTTTTTTCTTGTTTCTTTCCTAAAATTTTTACTAAATCTTTTATAATTCCTACGATTTCTTTTAAACCTGAGACACCTTTCAATTGTAATTCAATTACATCATTAGGTTCTCTTGTTCAGCTGCTGCTGCATCTACTACTGCTTTTGATATGCCTGCAGCTATTGCTCCTAATACTAATGGGAATAAAAAGAGAAAGAATACCACCTTCTTTTGTTGATTTATCCTACTTATTTTCTCTTCATTTGAATTTAATATAGGTGAATTTTTATATTAATAAATTATTTTCTTTGAAACATAAATTGATTTTCCGTTATAATTAATTTTGGTTGGTTGTCCATTTTCTACAGCATTGAAAATTTTCTTTTCGGTTTCATTTTTTAAAAATCAAATTGACTTTTAAAAATCAAATATCTGTAATTCATTGGTGTAAAATCTTCCAATAATTTCTTTTCTATCTAAAACTGTTTTTCATAAGTTATAGGGAACTTTTTTATTTACTTTATCGATATTTCTTTTGTCCATTTTGCTTTATATCCCTTATAAAACGTGTAAGGATATTTAAAGTTTCTACTCTATCTCCAATTTTAAATTTTGGATTTTGTTTTATTAATTTGGATTGTTTAAATTTTCATTATTATTTTCTGTTATAATCATTTTTATTGATTCAGGATTTTCACATGCTTCTTTTGGTGTAACTTCTATTGAATAATTAAATTTTACCAATATATTCATTTACAACTTGGGGTAATATTTTTAACCATTTTGTGAAACTAATTATGTGAACTTTTTAAACGTTTTAAGTTTTAAAGTTCTATTAAATCTTTTAATAACAACTATGTATTTTGCCTTCTTTTTCTGTTCAATAGATTTCCATTCCTAATATTTATATTATAAAACTCAGATCCGCGATCATACCATAATTTCTTTGGTTTTCTATTAGATTCTTTTAATATTTTTGTAATGCATTTTAACAGTTATTTCAGCTTTGTTCTTTAATGGAATAACTCAAGCAAATCTTGTATATAATCTATAAGCAATATTTATAACCATATTGATTAAATCTGCTGACCAAATATCATCTTTGTTGAATACTTTTAGAAATGTTTTCGTCTTTCTAAATTCTTTATGATTTTCATCCGCTAATCATTGTCCTAATTTCATTTTAGCTTGGAAAATTTTTCTAGCAATTGCTCTTTCTATTCTTTCTCTAAATGTAATTTTAAACATTTTCATATCTTGCACCAATTCTAAATTTGCCTTGTGTCTAGTCTCAATATCTCAGTTATCTCTATAAATTATACTCTGTTGGTTTTTTATCTGGTGGATCATTTTCATCCAATCTAAACTAGAATTTGGTCCAGTAGAATTACGGTAAATAATGTTCTAGATATCTTGCCCATGGAATTTTTGGTAGATTTGAAGAGAACTTTTGTTGATCACCACCTTTGTAATCTAGTGGTTTACTTTGTAAATATATAATATGGAAGCATTTTGTAGAGAATAATTAAATAGTTAAAATGAGTGTAGTTATAATTAATTGGGGAATGGTACTCACACAATAAATATCTTTTAAAATTGATGCTTTTATTCGCTTTCAGAAAGTAAAATCATTATAATTTATGAAATTTTTAAAATTTATACGATTTAAATTTGGGGAATTATTCGAAAATCATTAGGTATTTTGACCGTTTTGGACGTTGTTTTCAACATGTGATTATTTTAATTTTAAATGTGTTTTGGGAGGCCATTCCCCAGTTACATAACTACTGAGCTATTTTAAGTGTCTTAGGTGTAGCCATAGGTATTAAATTATATGTAATTTAATATTTATGTTTACAGCCATTTAACTACATATTTTCAAATCTCTTTTGAAAAAGTCCATTTATAAAATAATAGTCTGGTATTGTGACCCTCATAAACCAGCAAACGAATCAGTGAGACAAACACAACACTAGTTCTTGGAGATTTCAATGCCCATGATCCTCTCTGGTATTTCTCAATAAAGCTATTTTAGTGATTTTCGCGAAATATATGTTTTGCCATTAATCGATTTTCAAAAAATATGGATTTCTAATTAATTAATTAACTAAAAGATCAACATCTATATTGACTTATCTTATAGGTATGTGCAATATTTCTACGGTCTTCTCAGTGGCAAATTTCGTTTGAACCAACATCCACTTCATCTGCAGTCAGTGACTTTATATAATCCAATCAACGTTAAGCATTTCATAACTGGACAAACTGAAAACAAATTTAATCTAAAAATATTTCAAAACTTTCAACTTATGCATACTACTCCTTTGTCGTAAGTAGTTACATCTATATCTGAAAATTAATTTGCTATTTACACCCATTACTTAGATTCAATGCAGGGTGGTACTAAAATCATAAGACTACCGACAATTTTGAACTTTCACAAATTCTAAGACTGCAGTAACTAAATTATTTTTATAAAACATACAAGATAACCTTATGGTTACAAAACTTTAAGAAAAATATTTTATGATTGTTGAGTTTTTAATCACAAGCATTATTAGACACACTCCAATGTAATCCTTTATATCTTTTGACAACAATCGCTATTCCTCCTTCGATATCACTAGAGATTTATTTAGAAGTATAGTAACTGTGCAAATTAATTGCAACCCAAGTAAAATTTTAGATAATTTTAGATTAATATGAGATAATTTATTTTACAAGTAATTTATTTTAAGCATAATTACAGTACCAATATAAAGATATAATATAGTCTAAAAAAAGAGTTCCAGTGTATAAAAAAGTTTCAATGTCCAGTGTAACCTCCCCTAGCGCGACTGAGTTTGGCGACACGATTTGGCATTGTTCTATTAGGTATTTTGAATCATTGTACCATATCTGCTGCACTGCTCCAATCAGCTCGGGGCGGGTGGTGTAGACACGCTTGTGGATCAATTGAATTTGAGAAGCGACCAGATATTCTCAATGATATTCATGCCTGATAAAAATGGGGGCCAGGGCAGGACCCGAACGCCATTCTGCTGCAAGGAGATGATTGAACGACGGCCCGTGTGTACTGGGGGCATTGTCGTGCATAAATATGAGGTTGCCACCATTTGTTGCATGATTCACAAGGATGTCCACGTAACGACCTGCATTTATGATGCCATGGATATGCACTATGGCACCAGGCCCATCTCTGGTGATGCAGCCCCAAAACATAACATTGGCCTGGAAATTGCAGCGTTGCACAGTGTGTGCGTCGTTGATTCTTCCTCCTCTGGTCGTGTGCACGAAATGTGACCTGGCAGCACCAACCTCGATACCAATCTCGTCACTAATAAAGACTACATTGCCCCAGTCCAATGGAGATGTTGGTGGGCCAATTGTGACGGACTAACTTGCGGTTGTGAAGCGCGTGGGCGACAAGGCCACTGCAGGTCAAACTGCGCCTGACGGTTCTGGAGTGTGCCTGTATGAGCACCCCACCCACTTCATGCTGATGTGATGCGTTGATAGCCAAGGGAGGCGGGAGCAAGACAACGTGAAGCTGCTGGACCAATAATGCGGAAGCTTCCACAGCACCCTGTACGGGTTGCAAAAGTTGTACCAGTAGCGCGATAGCTGCTGATGATTCTGCTCACCGTCTACTTTTTAAGGTTTAGATGTATTGCTATTTATGCTTGATTACTGCCTTGGATATGGTGGTGAATGACAATTTGAGGTGTATCTGGCAGTTGGAGCTGCACTATCAGATTAATTTATATTTTCCAAATTTAATTTTAAATTTCCAAAATCTAATATTATCACAATTTGCACTTAGTTAATGGGGTTGAAATTAATTTGCACAGAACTGTACATACACTACAAGTTGAAAAAATAATCGAAATTCTATGTTTGGTGCCAATTTTGGAAAACCATTTACTGGTTTACTTTTTTGTGATTGGGTAATAGCTTTCAGTGACTTAGCTTACAAAGTACTGCTAAACCATATTGATATGAATTTACATATCAATGGTATTTTCCATTTATTGTGACCTCTATATATGGTCACACCCACACCAAGATAAGCCTAAAAAATCGTAGAATTTCTTAAAAAATCAAGTAATACCTATTTCAAAAACTAACATTTTAATAATAATAGAACAGATAAAAAAGCCCAAAATTGTAAAACAGAGTATAAACGTCATTTCATTATCATATATTTTCTGTGATTGATTCATGGTAACCTGATTTGAGCCTTCTCAATTTGTTAGTTGAATCTTGTTTTGCAGGATCAAAACAGCCTGCTTTCCCCTTCAACACCAGTAGTGAATCAAGCATGTTTCAATTCATTAATGCTCACTGTTCTGTTCTAACTTGGGAAAAATTCTCTCGCAAGATGCGTTGCAGTGAAGAATTGTAAGAATGGTCAGCATGCTATTGTTGGTCTTTTAGCACAGATGTTTTGGCTTTGTGAATGTAATTTTGTCGAACAGTGTCTCTTAATATCATCTTCGCCACCATGTGAGATGATGTCTATGTCCCTTGAGAAATACTTACAGAAGGCGTAGGTATAGAATTTTATTTCTGGTGGTATTTTGTTTAACTTTTTTGGGGCCACCACTGCCTCATCACGATCATCAGGGGGTGTTGTCTTTTAGAATCTAACTATGCTAGAAGACAAACCAACATACTACATAAATAATACTGATTACCTAACATAATAGCAGTTTGAACAAATGATAACTTAATAGCTATATCGAACAAGAACTACTTATATCGTGTACCCAGCTGTCTGTTAAATTATATTCACATCTCTTCGTGTACCTAATGCCTCTATCGTGGTTAATACAAACAACAATATAATAAACCGATTATGTATAACAGACTATGTAACCATTAGAGAAGTATTACATAAATATGCAGTTCTAGCTTATCAATGACCTAGATAGCTATTTAAACACGTTGCTTATAATATAACATTAATTTTAATTTATAGACTGTAATAAGCATAATAATTTTCACTATACTGGAATCGGAAAAGAAGGGAGACACTAAAAAATAATATTATTAATTTTTTTTAGAAATCGTACAACTAACAAGCTAGTGAAACACCATAGAAATTATTTTGCATATCTGACTAGTAGGACATACAACATTACTAAAATTCAATAAAAGAAACGTTTACTGTTTCTGTTAGTCAATAAATTTCATTAATTGATTTGTTGCGACTTATCAAAAATAAATATTTCTTTAATTGTAGAGTAAATCAAATTCAGTTGGTCAGTATTCTAAAATATTATTACACTTTTAAGAAAATGTATGTGTTAACTAAGAAAAGTTACTGTGGAAACTACAAATGTTGTTGTCTTTCATTGTTTATACAACCTTTTAAGTCGCAAATATTATCATAGGTAGTACTTAAATAGAATAAACTACTTAGATAATATGTATCATATTTATTGAAAAACCATCATAGTTAATCGAGAACTCAAAAATTACAATTAATTTTCATAAAAATGTCAAAAATGCTATAAATTATTTTCACTAATAAAGATAGATATAAAAGTCATTGAGCTAACATTTTATTTTTTTCTAAAAGGCGAGTCTCGCGAAATGAGCCTAAAGCAACCCCCCTCTGACCACGAAGTGTTAAAATATATGTAGCTGCAGTTGTTCATAAAATAAAGAAAATAGAATTTCATATACCAAAGCAATATATTTACCAAAGGATCGCATACCTACCACAAAAGAACAAAATTGCGATTAGTTCCACCAAATGCTCTGTCGTGACCTCCCAATAATGTTGCTAGCGGTACAAACTAACGCAACTTTGATTTCATTACAACATAAAAAAATAGAAACAATAAAAGTAAAAAATAATAATAGGAAAGACATATAACACATTATGTTAAATCATGGTACAATGATGACCAAATACAAATCTATTAGATATCATAAAGCGATAAGACTACGATAGATATTAACCTTTCATTGATAATGGCGGGAGGTGTACACCCCCATAACGCAAAAACGGTAACTCCAATTCAGCGGAAATTTTGCAACTAAGTCACAAATGAAAGTCTGCAGTATTTCACGTAACACATGGTTTCATAACCTAACCAGGTGACATGGTCGCCCCCCAAAGTAGGTCACACTGGATCACAATGTTCAAATTTGTAAAAAGTTTACTTTTCCGAAATCAATCTTGAAGTTAAAATTAGTCACATAAATGTTATAAACTCTTCATAAATTCCACATATGCATAATACGGGTTTTCGAAAATATTGATTTTTGTCCACTGGGAGCAACCTGAAGGCCAAGCAAAATTGCTATTTTTACTTTTGTGATAAAAAAGTTTCTAAATTAAAAAAAAGTATAACAATCCCCATAGTAACTGTATAAAATTTCATAAAAAAATATTGCTCCAGAAAACAGTTATGGATATTTCTGTATCAGTGGCTAACATGTTCTAGGCCTAATCTGTATGCCTAAAGTTTTTTTAACAGAAATGTAATTGCTTGGTAAAAGTGGTTCAGTGGTAACTATAACATTACTTCATTCTATGACCAGATTTTTGAAGATATTGATTTCTGTGCCCAGGGTGCAACCTGAGAGCAAATTCTAAATTTAAAAAAAGGTTTGAAATAAAAAATATTTGTGATAGAATTTCTTAGAATTTGCTCTACATGTGCCAAACAATGTCCTTGACCCCAAAAAGTTATTATTCCCCCCCAAAAATCCTGTATATTACATAGGGAAAATTTGAAATTTTCGTTATAAAATGCCTTAAAATTTGGCAAATATATTTCTTTAATGATACACTATTAGTGTGCCAAGTAAAACTATCCAAAATATGAAATTGAAGACCACTGATTTTGGGAGCAGGCCCAGCCAATACGTTAAAAATGGATTTTCAAAACTTTTGATTTTAGTGAACGAATTCAAGCAAAAAACACTAAAAATGATCTAGAAACACATTTTAAGCTATTAGAAATTATTTGTGGTCATTTTCTTGCCATAAAATATATTTTATTAAATGTTCATTCTAGTGGACAGGCCCTCTAATGGTGGTCCTTGTATCTCAGGAAACAGAAATGTGAAGAATCTCAAAAGTCTACGCCTTGTTTTAGATGCCTTCTAGAATATAAATCTCAGGTTTGAGCAAGCTAGAATGTTTCATTGACATCTTATAGCCATTGATTTGAGGGCCCAGACCTATGTAGTTAAGCATTAAAAATCGATTTTCTTAAACTCAATTTTACCAATAATATTTATCCAAAACGACTAGAACCATTTAATTATGATAAAATACAATTTTTGAAATTTTTTTTAATGTACTTGCCCTGGTATGGTGGACCTCATAAACCACCAACCATAAATGTGAAGCATCCCATTTTCGAGTACATTATTTCTAGTGCCTTTCTAATTCTAAATCTCAAATTTGAACATAAAGAAATGTTTGGTTTAGATTTTAGAGCCATTTTAGCCAAAATTATCGATTTTTTTAGGCAAAATTGATAATTAATATTTTGTTTTTATGGATTTGTGTTCCTTGAGTGCCCAGTGGACCTAACTACTCACCAAATTTGAAGTCCAACGGACAAACTTTAATTTTTTAGACATGATGACATCATTGGTGCCCAACTCAGTATCCAAAGTATCTTTGTACCAAATTGCAGCACAATTCATCCACGGAAAGTCTAATATTCGGCATATAATGAAGTTGCGTTATCAACTAAGTGTTAAATATAACTGAATAGTTGTAGATGATATATGAAATATAAATATATAAACTCTAAGAAGCTGGAAAAAATTGAATTCTTGGATAAAATAAATAAATGATAAACACATAAAACGTACAAAAAAGTTGGTAGATAAAAGAAAAGGCATATAAAATAGTTCGATAATCACAAAATAATCAATATTAATTAAAACATTTCCATAAAACTAATATCTAAATAATTAAAATATTAAACTAAAATGAATTTAAAATATGCAGTTTGGTAATCACAAAATAATCAATAATTAATTGAAAACATTAAACAAAGTACTTCATTAACCTTTCTGAAACACGGACCACGACCACAAAAATGTTTTTAAATGAGAGTAAGGTTTCATCAAATTCCATATCATACTCTAACAATAAAATACTCAGAAATCTCCAAGAACAAATTTTAAGAATTTGTGTATTATAATTATACTATTTCTGAATATTTACACAATCTGGAAATTGTTATCAGCATTAAACACAAAGTTGGGTGTTTTATATAAAAAAATAGAACCTGAATATGATCAACTTTTTGTGGCATATGAAATGGGCAAAAATAACGCCATAAAAAAACAACATTCAACAAAGGGCCCATTGGTTATCAGTTTCACTTCTAGAAGTGCACTGCTGCCAATTTGCTCAGCTCCTCTAAATCAGTTCCTTTAAGAGAATTATTGAGCCATGTTCTGGCTTTCTGTGCCATCATCTGCCATTCTGCCTTGCATGACTGATACTTTTTATGGAGGAAGGCCAACACCAAGGCTGTGGCCCAGCAAGATTCGTCAACATTATCTAAAAAAAATCAGTAAAAGAATATCTATACGGATAAATGCTTTACTGAATACCAAGATTCTTTAGAAAATGTTGAACCAACTGAGAAAGATGCAAAAACAAACATGCAACTAAGAGTTTACCAACCGGGTTTGTTTGAGACCAATTCTGATTTTTTCATGGAAAAAATGGCCAAAAGTTGGTCATTAAGCTTCCAGCACCCATCAAATTCCTGCAAATTGGCAAGTTGGACAGCCACATTAGAACTTTCTACAACAGGACTGGCGCCACCAAAATCTTCATCACTTGTATATCTACAGTCACCAGCTGCTTTACCTAACAAAAATTAAAAATAAATATCACAGACATTAATAAATCACCGAAAGATTATACAGATCTGGGTTCGACTGACTAATTGCTAAATATTAAGGTAGCATGCTACTGCCATGATATGTGATCTAACAAAATCCTACAAGGAATGTTCAATGCAAATGTCTACGTGTAAGTACATACATATGGGTGTTATTTTTAATGAAAAGAATAGTTATTAACACAACGAGTGCAAAATATGTCGCTTCTTCGAGAATAACATGTCTATGCACGAGCCAGTAGGCCGAGTGCCAAGGAATGTTAATCGAGATTAATGCTATGAAGAGATGCACGAGTTTAGTAGAGAAACTTTTTGTTTGCCCACAGACCATTTAGTATTAAAAGAATAGGGTCATAGCATTGACTATTTTCACGTAGTGAATAAAATAAACAATTATTGCACTCAGTGAAATAAAGTAGACTATCATAGACATAATGAAGTCATAAACATCGCATTACGGCACTATAAAAAATAAACAAATTTAAAATATAAATAAATTTATTAGGTAACTAAAATCATTTCTAGTGAGTGGTTTTGGTACAAATGAAATTTCTTTTGTTTTCAAATTTAGATTTTTTTCTTTTACCTATCCCAAAGTCAGAAACTGAGATCTACTCAATTTGTCAGACTTTAGGATTCAATATACTACTAACTAAGAAACAATTCTCCACATTTGAAGTCAACCGTCCTATCTAATAAAAATTTATTAGCTAATTCCAAGTGTTAGTTAATATTGTACATAAATTTCTTTAGTGTTGAAGTACATCTATGCTAGGCCATCCAGTAAGTGAAGGACAAATTTAGTATAACTAAATACCAACATTTAAAAAAAATGACGTCATCAGGTCTAAAAATAAGAGTTTGTCCGATTTGCTTCAAATTTGGTGTCTAGGTCCACTTGACACTCAACAACACAAACCCATCAATATTTTTGGAAAATATAGTTGAGAATCAGTTTTTTGGGCAAATAAAACTACATTTTTGGCCATTAATGATTTTAGCCAAAAATATCGACCCCCCCCTAAACATAAACCAATTTTAACGAAATTTGGCACCCAAACTACAACTTCGGCCAAAAGTTTGGAAAATTATTTTAAAATCCAATTTTGCATATTTTGCACTATAAGTAGTATTAGAATGTTATTTGTTGATCACATGGCTATCTGTAGTATAGACCTAACAATCGTGTCAGTAGATGAAAAGCTAGAGGCTGAAATTTGATGAAATGATATGCGTATTGACGTATATATCATAAGAAGAAACAGGCGATACGACATTAGTAGGCTGCATATTCTAAGTAGTATATTTGATAGTTAGGTATGTAGCATAAAATAATACTACATATTTTAATGATTAGAAATTCTAAATTAGTTTATTTATAAGATATAAATATTATTTACTAATACGTTTGTGCTTAGGTAAAATATCTCATTTGTAATTAGAAGGAAACATTACATTTTGATTGCTTGCCCACACTGATTTATCATTTTTTTAAATTGAGCTGGTTCCTTGGTGGACCGGGGGAGTCAACAACTTAGACATTATTTAAGAAAATGTTCGCAATCATCTGACTGTGACGATGAGCTAGTTTAAAATTGAATTTTGTAGATAGTAAATCAAAGTATTTGCACAATGATGTCCGACACAAAACAGACATGTCGAGTGCCAAAAATAAGACAACAAAATGCTGCCCATTGGCAAACTTGATCTGGTGGTATTGTTAGTCCACCCCCGTGACAAATTACTTAAATAATTACGAAATTGTTCATAGTAGAAGAATGTATCATCAAAATCAATGAGAATTTTGTGAACTATGTAGCCAGTAAACAAGCGCCGTCATGGTTGAAGCTGGGGGCATGACTTTCCAAATTAACAATATGGTCAACGATTTCGGCCTCGTCTGAAGTAAGTCTTCCATTGCAAAAAGCACAAAGGTGCTGTGATGGTTCACCAGATAAGTCTACTTCTAGTTGCAATAAAAGATTAGTCTGACAAATGCGATTTTTTTCTATTGCTTATTGAACGGATATATAATAAGGTCCCCCAGATCCCTAGCGAAGTTTTAAATATCTTTTCGAAAGGATCGGTAGAAAAATTACCATGCATCACAAAACGCGAAACAAAGTTGAGGAGAATTGAGTCATATCTATTAAACCACGAAAGTATGAATAATAGCCTGTGCAGTGTCTTTAGTAAATGTTTTTTAACAACGTTGGCCAGTTGAAGCATTCTTATTCTTCCATCTGAGCAATCGATGAGTCGGAATAAGCGTGGATCATCAGCAGCATCTATAACTGCTCGTGAAGGGTCTCGAAGTCGATTGTCATCACCAATACTATGCATATTTAAAATGGTCCAAGCATTTACAAAGATTTTCAAAATACAATAGTTCCCTGAATATCACAAAATACACGCAAACAGGTTAATACATTCTGTCTTTAAATAGATTTTGGGTTAATCGATTTGCCATTCAATCGCGATAATTTAACAAGATTCTCTATTTCTATATTATGAAAGACAACCCAAATCATTCCATTTTACAACCATAGTAATGTCACTGTTGGGATCACAAATTGATATTCCTTTTAGTTTTTCAGTTAATCAATTATTTCGAATATAAAAGAAAAATATCACTGCTCTTTGACAATCATAGTTTACCATCAACAGTATCAAACATTGAAAATAACTTTTGATTTATTCATCAGCAATAATGGAGCCTACCTTTCCTTCATCTACGTTGATGCCTGATACTACAGAAGAACCACCACACTGATATTAAAAATACTACAGATAGCCATGGTTGCTCACAACAGCAAACATTTCATCATAATTTAAACATTTTAATTTGTTTAGAGTAATTTAATATACTTGTATGGGCAAAACACGAAAGTTATCTACTGGAAAGAGAGCTGAAATAGTTATAGTAAGACAGCAAGAATTAAGTTACATGATGTTGCTTCATGTTTCAATTGTTCAATGCAAATAAACCAAGAAAAACAAAATTTCACCAGCAGACAACGCAAAGGAAGACCCATGGTTACATCCATTCTAGAAGATAGGTCCATACAGAGATATGTCAAGGCCAATCCATTTGCTATTTCAGCAGATATCACATCGGAAGTATTTTCTAATCGACCTCCACCAAGTCATAGAGCAATTAGAAGTCGTCTTAGTAGAAATGTCAATCTCAAATGTTATAAAGCTGCAAAGAAACCTCGGTTGAGTGCTAAAAACATGAAAGACCGTATTTCTTTTTGTAAATATACAAACGTTTCAGTAGTGAAGATTGGTCTAAAGTAATGTTTAGTCATGAAACTCAAATAGAGCAATTTCCAACACCTTCTCAGCGTGTCAGGAGACCACCTTTACCAGGGTATGATCCAAAATATGTTATTCCTACTGTTAAGAAGTCACCTAAAGTCATGATTTCGGGTGCAATATGTGCAAATCGTCGTTCGGGCCTTTGGTTTATGCCACCTAATACCACCATAAATGGGGAAATCTATCTTCGAATATTGTAGAAGAAGGTGCCAATTTTCTTAGATATGGTCCCAACATGATGGGGCTCCATGTCATAAAACAAAATCAGTAACGAAGTGGCTTTCAGATTCTGAGTCCATGGCCAGGAAGTTCACCAGATCTCGAACCCATTGAAAACTGTTGAGATCTGGTGAAGAGCCGGGTACAATCTTTTAAGCCAACATCTCTAGAGCACTTGAAGGAAAAAATCAAACTAGTTTGGACACAAAAAATTACTCCAGACTACCTGAACAAGCTCATCTCATCTATGCCAAAGCGCCAAGAGGCAAGCCTCAAGGTGAAGGGACATCTCACTAAGTATTATAAATTGGAAGTACTAAAATTCAAATGTTTAGTAAAATGTAAATATGTCGTGTGTAAATTGATACTGTATCATTAATAGACACATTTTTTGTAATATTCAAATGTTTAGATATAAAATTATTTTTGTTATATTTTAAACAAATTTTTCAAATTTTTGACCGAGACTGTAAATTTGGGGCGGGGAGTAAAAGTCAATTGTTAGATTTTGTGCGAGACGCATAGCTACAAGCTATGTTTACTAATTAATCGTTCATAGCTATGCTTTTATGGATATATAACCACATGAAACCTTAGTTAGCAACTGCTGCTAAGGACGCCAATTTGCATAGAAACATACAAGTTTGACAGATTTTATGGCATTTAAAAGATCATGAAGAGAATTTAGCTGGGAGGTGGGGGGTAGTCTGTTGTATTATGAACGATAAATTCGATATTGATGAAAATCCATTTTCAAAAACCAAAACGAAAATGCAAAAACATTTAAATACAACGATTTATAGAATGTAGGTAGGTACCAACCTTTAACACTACTCTTTTTAGAGAACTTGGAGCTAAAGCCCGTGAAAAAGGAAGAGATTGAGTTTGTAGCTAAAATATAATTGAAACCATATTATGTCAGGAATATATTTATTAGTATTTTTATTATTTAAAATGAAACAAATAAAGGATTCTACCTTTACTCATTGATGGCATTAGAGATCGAGCTAAAAAAATAATGGACATGAATCAAGAAAAGAATCTTTAAATATTTTTATGTAAAAACTAAACAAAGCTAAAATGGTTAGAATTGGCCCAGTGGGTCTCCTCCTCCTTCTAATAAACAATCTAAGCTTATTCAATCACAAAATCAACGGAAAAGCATTTGATACTAAAAGATCGCAGTACTGTCACCCTCAACCAATTCACTAAACGTTTAATAAAACCAAACCTATAATAACAAATTGCGATACACATGCAGTTATTGATTGTGATACGTTTCGAAAAATTTTAAAGGTGAAGCAGTTAAGTTACCTAAAAAGAAAAAGCAACCAAAAGAAGTTAATAAAACAGAGTTAATGATAAGATAGACATAGATATCTAATTTAATTTTAGGAAATGTCCATTGAGATTTCCGCAAAGGTAACCGAACCCAATAGTTATTCGGTAGTTAACACCAAAAAACAAAAAAATTTCCAACCCAATCAGGATTACAAGTGCAACAACAGCGCATAAGAGTAGCAATATTCTTCTTCTGTCACCATGGTCAGACGAGACGAACATTAACTTTCAGGAACGTGTAATGAAGGATTACTATTCTTCCTCCGGTGGTTACAAACATGTTCAACAGAATTGGGCCACGAGGTTTGCAACTGATCCACCTGCCAAATCGACCATGTAGTATGCTTTATAATCCAAGTTGGAGGAAACCGGGACTACACGTGATGCGCACCTCGATCTGGACGATCTGTAAGAAATGATGACAATCGTGAGTTGGTGGCGATATCTTTGGTTGAACGTCCTCGCAAATCTGCTGGTCGGGCATCGGTGGAAGTGGATATCTCTGACAGATCCCTTCGTCGAATGCTGCGTGATGTTGGGATTAAGCCGTACATACCGCGGCTTCTACAGGCACTTAGTGAAGATGACCCCGATAGGCGTTGGAATTCTGTGAAGACAGAAATCCTATGGTCCGATGAACCTAACTTCGTGACTAACGGTGATGCAAACAGCGTTTAGCGGTCTGCAGTTAACCCTCACGAAAATATTGAAAAAGAAGTTAATGTTCCTGGATCACTGTTTGGGGCGCAATCAGTAGTGATGGCCTGATTGGACCCTTCTTCTTCGAAGGAACAGTCACTGGCGAGTGGTATTTGAAGCTGCAGCAAGAAAAATGTGGCCATTTGTTTGACTGATATTGACCAATTATACTGCCAACAAGATGGTGCTCCACTTCACTATACTAGGACAGAGCGGAATTGGTTAGATGAACATTCACAGGCCGTTGGATAGGACGTTGCTCTCCTGATTTTACACCTCCAGAATTTTCCTCTGAGGTATCTTAAAAAGTGTAGTGTATGCACATAAGCCTAGATCAACTACAGAATTGAAGCGGTGTATCGAACAGGAATGGAAGAACATTACTCTTAATACTTGTAAGAAGGCCTGCAGAAGCGTTGTTCAATTCAGACACTACACTTGCAGGTCGTCAATTTGAACAGTGTACTTTATAATACAGTTACATAATTTTAAACTTTTATCGGATTCCATTACCGTTGCCGCACTCTGTATTTTAACATCAAACTTGAAATCGTTATTTTGTGTTGAGTTGAGTTAACCCGGTACTGTAGTGATGAAATAATCACCTGAGTTACTTCAACCTGAAATAAGAAGTTTTGTGTTTAGAATCAATATTATATTAATGAGGTGGGATCGTAATATAGATAGTCAAAGTGCATGATTTGAAGGTTTTGATTGAGTGACTTTGTATAAATACGTTGTGACTAAAATTCGTAAAGTTGGTGTAATTGATAATAAATTGTTGGCAGAATTTACAATGATATTAATAACGAAACTAAGACATAAGAATTTCTTGTCATGTTCAAATCATTTTGCTGTATCAATATTTTAAATGCCTTAAATGGCACATTAACATTTGAATGCTTCGCAATTTTAATGAACACTTGGGTTAACTCAACACTTTGTTCAAGTAACACGAGTAACATCAAACTTGAAATCACCCATTATTGTATGTAATGATAAGTACCTATTAACAATTTTTTTCGGTTTCACCCAATATCCTTCAATATTAAATAATCTTAATTTAACTCATATACCTATAACAGTTGTTCAAAATGTCAATATAGTTGCAAAATGACGGTAGACATCCGTGGCTGCCAACCTTACTACTACTACTACTACTACTACTACTACTACTACTACTAATAATAATACATATTTCCTGTATGACAATCAGAAATAGGACTATAAATAGCACCATAAGTAGACGGTCGTGAACCGATTTTAAAACATTTAGGCAAAATACTATCATTATTTACAAAACCATTATCCAGGGTTTGGCACTCTTAGAATATGTAGAATAAAATGAATCTTGCATCTATTATTTTTTATGTTGAATTTTAATGTACCCACACAACATCTAAAATTGTCATCATAAGATAGGCTAGTAATTTTCGTTAAAATAAATACAGATGGTTGTTATAAAGAAGACTAATTTATGTGTAGATAACAAAATATTCGATTTTTTTATTTTTTTGACAAAATCTTTCTTTAGAAATGTATGCTCCCACTATTATCCAGTCTATATTGATATCTAGCTAGATATATAAATCTTATATGAAAGATATTAGAACTTAAAACATTAATAACATGTTGAAAATATATATTCATTGGTTGACCCCAATCTACGTAAACACATATTTACAAGCGAAAAAACAGACCTTCGAAAATTAAAACATATTCCGACGAGATCTCTTTGGCTCAATTAATCAATCATTTCAAATTACCTACACGCTTCAAGTCCATTTACCATTCTTGCATTTAGAATTCATTTCTAATGAACCATACTCTTTTTTTAATATTTGACGACTTTTTTGTGGACAAGGAAGTTTTAGTCCCATATAAGTACAAATTTTTAATGGAAATACCCAGCTCAAGGGATACAATGGGCGTTTGTTTTTATGAAAATAATGACTTTCTAGATAGACCAAAGTGACATTATTGTGCTGTTCTATTGCTGACCTAAAAACATCAATGTATCGTCCAGGAGGTTTAATGATTCGAGCATAAGGGCCACAAAAGGAACAGCTGTCTTGTAAAGAGGTAACACGTTTTCCATTGCAATTAGTTCGAGGGGCGTTGTTGAGGCAATAATAGGCTGGACGACAAAGTAGGTGGGGTTTCTTAAAATTTAACTTGCCCCGTTTTGATTCAAATTTCTTAAGCACTGGTTCATATTCCTGCAACATAGCCACATCTGCATCCGTATCCCAAGGAATTTTATCTTTGTGTCTGAAAGTAAAAAAAATATATAGATTATGGGTGAATAATTGAATGATAATTATAACATTTTCAAGAGAATTTTTCCTATCCAAATATATTATCATTTTATCATAACTCTGTATAAAATACAATCTAATTTATATTAAATTTAAAAAAGGTAAAAAAAACTTTACTAGCTCAAACCCTAAAACGTATAAAATCAATTTTGGGTGTTAGTTCTCATTAGGTAATATTAGATTTTAAGATAAATGATATTTAAGATATTAGACCTAACAAAGTCAAATGATATGTTATTAAAATTACTTAGTGCTAGATGTCCAATGTCCTCAATCGTTCGCTGTTTTAGAGTTGTTCACGACTTTGAACTATAGTATCTGTTTTCAGATATTTATCGACTTTGTTGATCTAATATTACCTAATGAGAGCTAACACTAACACCCAACATATTTTAGGATTTGAGCTAGCACACTTTTTTTTACCTTTATAGTCTTTAAAATTTCTCTTCTTTTTTTATTGAATCATAGTTGTGTCAGTAAATTAGCAAACCTTTCTTGTTGCTATGTAATATTGGTAGCACTAGCAACAGTTTCTAAATGAAAAGTTTATTAAATGAAACTTCATGTATGGTAACTAAGATTTTATGTTGTCATATGATCACAAAATCATAGTTCTGTAGCATTAATTACTAAAATAATACATACTGTAGTTGGTTTCTATGCCATTTTTCTGTCTCTAACAACAGTTGTTAGGTAGAAATTAATTAAATGAAACTTCATACATGGTAACTAAGATTTCATGTGGTCAGATGCCTATAAAATCATAGCTACGTGAAAACTTTTGCAAAACTACCTAACTGTTATGCTATATTGGCATCCCTAGCAAAAAAGTATATGAATTAAAACCATTGTTATATGGGATAAATTTGTAAAAATTCATTGTTGCTATGCAATAGTAGCGTTCCTCTAACAAGAGTAAAAAAACCATCAGTGGATTTTTAATCGTAACTCGAAAGTTAGTCTACGTACCAAATTTCATCCAAATCGGTTAAGACTATGAAGAAGGAGATAGAGAAGACACCTTATTACGCTTAATATGTAGAACTGCTTATTAAGTATACTTTTATGGTCCCGTTTAAAAAAATGTAAATTCCTATTTAAATAGTTCACTTAATACGTAACATTTAATAGGTATACCGCAAACACTGACTATGTATTTTCATAAATAAAATATTGGCCTCTTCCACATCTGGTTGAACGAATCTCACTATGTAATTCATGTATGGAAATACATAGGTATATAAGCTAAGCTACTTATTAGTCTAACTTGTTAGTGAACTGTCCATGTAGTATAATATAAAATAAAATGGACAAAAGATAAAAAATATAATGTTAATTAGATATTTCGCCTAAGGCTTTATCAATATATTTAACAATGAATAAATTTAAATATCAAG
>JAUYWI010093408.1:0-12081 GCA_034780595.1 Parotoplana pacifica | reverse complement strand
GTTTTCAGTTGGCGGATTGTTAAGGGGCCTCGACCGTAAACTTTATCCTTCAAAACGCCCCAAAGAAAAAAATCGGCAGGTGAAAGGTCTGAGGACCTTGGAGGCCATTCAGCTGGACCCCGACGTCCGATCTAGCGATTGGTAAAATTTTCATCCAACCACTCACGAACTTGTCTTGCATAGTGGATTGGGGCGTCATCTTTAGTTTAAAATGTCATTGATTTATTTTTAGTTTAAAATCGGGCGTTACTTAAAATTCACCCTGTATATTTGAAAGAGGTGAACCCTCTGTTTAATTAAAAATGGTGTGGATGACAATTAGAAAATGAAAATGATGACTATTTTGTAGCACCTATATCAATAGTTTATTTTTTTTTAATAATTTAAAATATTTTAGTAGTACAAATAAAACAGTTTTATTTTATGTGTAATATTTTAAAATAAAACTTCTTTTCTAAATTTCGGTTGCATTGTGTATTAGATTTTTTGTAGTGATACGGGAATACAATGTAATTTATTAACATTTCATGGTTCTTAATTTAATAGATTCCTCACTGATACTATGAGTAGGACATCTGTAAAACAAGTGTAGTGGTAAAAGATGTTTTGTTATAAGCATACATTATGTGCAAAATTGTAATGTTTTCCAAAGGAAAAGATTTAAAATTAAAATTTCTAAACTGTGTATTCACAAATTTGTTAAATTCATGTTGTAATATAAATACGTATGTTATCTGATTATTATTTTAGAATCGTTGTGTAGTATGGAGCCACAACGACCTGTTCCAATCAAGCCAATAATTAAAGTTACACCTTCACAAGATAGCAACGTTCCTGTAACAAACACCAATTTTGATGGGACTAGTACTGTTGTGCCTCCACGTTCTCTTAGATCACCGTATACTGCTGGATCTCCACTTTCTATTGGGTCTCCACATACTGTTCGACCACTTCATACTGTTAGATCTCCGCATACGGTTGGATCTCCACGAGTGAGATTCAGTCAGTCTTCAGTGTCACCAACACCGTCAGCATCCACTGATGTTCCAGAGCAACGATGCACTTGCTGTCCGGACGGTTTTCATACCGACACCAGCTTTGTCAATTTTGCCGAAAGTATATCTTCTCAACAGGCAGATATACATCGCATCAAACGATTTCATGGACGATTAATTCGTAGGAAAACCACTTCATCCACAGGAACTGAATCAAATTCACCAATTTTAATGGATGAAGTATACAGCATAGGTAGTGAACCAGAATCATTGGATGATATTGATATGAACAATCCACGGCATATTACATTTCCATTTGCTGCACCAAAACCTACATCCGCTAATAAGAATCTCCACAAACCTAAACCACATAATGTAAATTTGTTAAAAGATGATATTCGACCCATTTCTGCAACTGATTATCTCATACATCCAATAGACAATCCAGAATATTCTTCAGAAAATGTTCAATTTTCATCATTACCAAGATCTCGAAATGAATTTGGTTCACCTTTAGTTGATCGAATACTGTCGCCAATAAATTACAGACCATCTTCTTTGAACAGATCACCAAAAAGTTATTTGCCTTTTATAGAGAATAGAGATTCGCCTAATTTAATTGCTGAAGAGCAAGAATTAAATAAATTTCATGCTAAATTACATGAAGCTTTGGCTAAAATAAAAGCATTGGAAAATGAAGCACAGATTATTCCAGAATTACATAAACAAATCCATAATCTAGAAGAGGAAAATAAACTTCTCAAATTATCAAGGTCAGATGCTGTTATTGATTCCATGTCTGTAGTGGAACTATCGCAGAAAATTAATAATTTGTCTGATCAGCTTTATAGCGTGGAACACGAAGAAACGGATCCCTCAACGGGATGTGGCACACTTATGATGAAATCAATGGAAATACCAACTTTAGAGGCCAATGTCAAAACAAAGAGATCTTATGAAGTTGCCACACAATTTGAAATGCCAATATTCGATAACACCTACGAAATTGAAAGCCTAGGTATAAAACCAAATCTGCAGAACCAATATAGTTGTTCTAACCAAAGAAACCCAACTAAAATTTCAGATTCCACTACTATGGAAACACAAACTGAAGAATTTAGTAAATTGTCAAAAGCAACATGCACTTTTATATATACAAATGAGATTGGCACTGATGCAGAAGCAAACAAAACTTCCGATGTCAGTAGCATTACTGATAATGAATGGTTTACACTTGTTATTGAAAATGCAATTGAAAAGAAATGGATGAGCTATTATTTAGAAAAACTGGCCTTAACTGACGATGTAGGGGTTGATTGTATACCAGAAATATTCGGATATGAAGAGGTTCCTATAACATTAAAGAAAAGGCATTTAGATGTTAGTACCATTACTGAAAAAGAATGGCTTTCGAGTATTATTCAAAAGAAATGGAAACTGTATCTTGCAGAAAAACTAGCTTTAGTTGATGATATAAGTGTTGATTGTACGCCAGAAATTTATGAAAAATTTACAATGACAGATGAAAGATGGTTTTTAGACTTAGAAATTGAAATGGAAAAAAAATGGGAAAAACTTTTACTTGCTAAATCTAAAATACCTGTCGTAGAACATGGCATTTTTTGTACTGTTAACACAGACGACAAATGTATAGTTGCAGATTTAGAACTTGAAATGGAAAAGAAAGGGGAAAAATTTTTAGTTGAAAAACCTAAAATTCCAGTTGAACATGGCATTTATTGTACTGTTAGCACAGACGATAAATGTAGTGATAGATTTGTTAGGCTCCAAAATTCAAGAAAAAGAAATGTTGAAGACTGTATCTCGTTTTATGAGAGAGAAACACAGGAAATATTTACCTGTACAGAAGAAAAATGGTTTTCGAACATTGTACAAAAACGAGTAGAGAAAGCTTTAGAGATTGAACATTTACGGAAATTATCTTTTTTGTCTAACAAATTGGTTGCTGCTTCCACCGATCTTGCAGATAATACAACTTCTACAGATGACGATAAATGGCTAACATTGAATGACTCAAGGACGAATACTGCTTATTTGGATGCATTTACTGAAACAAGTGGTGAATGGTTTTCTAATGTTATAGAAGATAATGTATCTCAAGCTCTTAAAGAAAAGTGGAATTCTTATTGCCTATTGCAACTTGCTTCTATTGATTATGTTGATAAGGAGACCAATACAGATGAAGATGTCAGTACAGTATTAGAGAGTGAACATTCTGAAGTCGACTCCGATGAGAGTACACCAACGGAAATTGATGAAGAACTCAGATTCGATAAAGAAGGGTTTGTTTGCTTCGCGAATGTATCGAACTCAGTTGTCATTGCTAAATTTAGGAATATGTCGACAAACACAGAATCTCTTCAATATAATGATAATCTTTCTGTTTTCAACAATAAAGAATCAGAAATAAACTTAGATTCTGTTTTAACTTCAGAGAAAGAAAACTGTTGTTTTGTCGAGACATCAGATATGCAGTCCAGTAGAGAAACAGCAATGATTGATGCCTTCACATCAACCGATGCTGCATGGGCTAATTCCCTAGATGATAAGGAAATGATTGATGCATCTACTACAATGGATAATGCTTGGTCTGGTTCACCTGATTTACATGACACTGATACAGATGAAAGTGATTTGGTGGATAATTTGAAAATAGGAAACTGTAGTGATGTTCGTTTTATAAATGCATCTAACATTTTTGTCAATACCAATTACTCCTTATTACAGACAACATCCGACGAGAAAACGATCTCAAATAATCAAGAAATAAACACTTTGAGTAATAATGATGACAATGCGTCAGGTGTTGATGTATCAGAGAAAGTTACTCAGTGTTCAATCGATGTTGGATACATTAGTTTAATGACTGATTGTGATGACACTCAGCCAGAGAACCTAAAGGTTGACAACTACGGTGATGTTTGTTTTCAGATCCCTACTGGTGTTTTTACCAATACTGACAAATCGCCTTTAGGTACAACATTTGATAATGTACCTGCAACAAACAGTGATTGGATTTTAAAAACTAAAACTTTGCATTCAAACAATGAAGTTGATGACAATAACATGTTTGTATTGGAGAATGAAAATGTTCGCGATGTTTTTACTTCTATTGATTGTGAATGGTTTTCTACTGATAAACAAACAAATTGTTCAAAAGAGTTGATGGAAAGCAGTACGATGACAGATATTGAGCTGATAGTAGATGAAGTTAATGTTCATATACAGAATAAATCACCGTCTCTTAATTTTGAAAAAAATCCTCAAGATACTTGTGAAGTCTCAACATATACAACAAATGAACTTTTACAGTTAGATATTAGTACAATTACTGATGATGATTGGTTTAAATGTGTTCCTGAAAATGAGCTGCAAGAGGAATTCGATAAGCAAAAGTTTATAGAAGTTAGTACCATGACCGATTTTGAAGGTTATCTAAATCATGAATTTTCTGAAGAAACAATAACTCCTGAAACTTCGAATATTGTTAGCACAATTAGTAACCAAACTAATCCTTTAAATGAAGATATTCAAACAAAGAATTATGATAAAATAGTAATAGACGAACTAGTTAGTAAGTCCCAAATACCAGTTCCTAATACAAGTGAAATTTTAACAGATGTTGAATGGATTTCAAAAGAATCTGAAAGTGCTTTTGTAAATGAAACAACCGATATGACAACAAATACGGACTATGCTTGGTTTATGAATGTTCAAGAAACAAACAAAGAATATTTGGATAAGGGAATAGATGTAAAGTGTACAACAAAGGCGGAACCTAAAATTAATGAAGTTTCAACGACTACCGATAATGAATGGTTTACCAAACAAATTTTAACTGAAACCAGTGAAATAGCAACAATTACTGACTCGTTGTCAAGCGAAACTGTTGAAGACAAAGAGAAAATTAGCTATTCTGAAAACATAATAGAACACGTCGACAGTGAAACTATGACATTCCAAGAATCATCAAATGTATTTACTTTTACTGACAACAAATGGTTTTCTATTGACCGGGAATCAAATACGATGTGCAGTTTGATTGATAACTCAACAGATATTGAAATTGATTGGGTTTTGTTAGAGAAAGGTACGGATTGTTCTAAATCTTTTGTTGAAATTAGTACCATGACTGCCGATTTTGAAGAATCTTTAGATGTTGATATTTTGCTAGAAAAAGAATCTGATTTGTCTGAAAACAAGACCAATAATAAAGAAACATCCTATTCAAAGAATAGAACTAATGAAACTATGATAAATAATTCTGATGAAATAGTGGAATGTAAGGCAGACGACAAGCTGCAGTCTCAAATAGCAATTCTAAATACTCGAGAGGTGTCAGTAGATACTCTAAGTAATAAATGGTTTTCTAAAGAATCTGAAAAAGAAACAAGTAATATGACAACAAGCACAGATAACAAATGGTTTACAAAGGTACAAGGAACAAATACTATGAGCAATCTGATTGATAA
The DNA here is from genome assembly GCA_034780595.1 of Parotoplana pacifica. Classification (NCBI taxonomy): domain Eukaryota; kingdom Metazoa; phylum Platyhelminthes; order Proseriata; family Otoplanidae; genus Parotoplana; species Parotoplana pacifica. The sequence continues at coordinate 6,593 of JAUYWI010093408.1, read as the reverse complement.
TTCAACAGATGTTAATTATGAATGGGTTGTATTAGATGGAGGAGCTTATTGTGCAGCAGAATTGGTAGAAAGCAGTACAATGGTTACTAACATTGAATATTTTGATAAGGAAACGGATGCCACAAAAACTATGTTTCACAGCTCAACTTTTATATGTAATGAATGGTTTTCAAAAGATATTGAAACAGAAACTGATGTCAAATGGTTTACTAATGATCAAGACATGATTTTTTGTATAAATATGATCAACACTTCAACAGACATCGATTATAATTGGTTTTCAACCGAGAAAGAAATGGATGCTACAAAGACTATGATAGATAACTCGACTGATTTATATAATGAATGGTTTTCAAGAGAAACTTCAACGGAAACAGATAATAAATGGTTTACCAGCGATCAAGAGACGACTTTTTGTATAACTATGATTGATACTTCAACCGACACTGATCATAAATGGCTTTCCAGCGAAAAAGAAACAACAACGATTGAAGCCAACGTTAGCGATCAATTTACCACAATTGATTATAATTGGTTTACTGCAGAGAAATATGTTAACTGTTCCACAGAATTGACGGAAATAGGCATCATGACGGATGCAGTTCACTATTGCCATAAAGAATCTGATGCTTCACAGTTGATGACTGACAACTCAACAATTATTCAGAATGAATGGTTTACCAAAGAAAATGCGACCGAAACTGTTTGTATAAGTGATACAAATGATGCCGGTACAATAACAGATGATGAATGGTTTGAATTTGTTTTTAAAAAGAAATTAGAAGATGAGTTTGCGGAAAAATGGAAAGTTCATTACACTGAACAAATAGTTACACATGTTGATAATGGAAATGTTTCTGTGCATGAATACACAGAGGCATTTACTATTACTGATAACACATGGTTTTCAAATGACCAGGAAACAAACACTGTGAACGATGTGATTAATACTTTAACAGATATTGATTATAAATGGGTTGGATTAGATAAAGAAACAGAATGTTCATGTGAAATGATTGACAACTATACAATGATGCAAACAAAAGAATATTTGGATAAGGAAACTGATGTGTCAAAAGTAATGTCTGATGGCTTTAATACAGTAATGAGTTCCAGTAATACTAAATTATATTCTCAAACAACTAATAATAGTCCATGGATTTCAACTGAATCTGATTTTGTAGTGGAAACTAAAGATACAACAACAATTACTGATAACATTTGGATTTCAATCGATCAAGAAACAGACAATTCTAGAAGTTATGCTGAAACTAGTATAATAAAAGACAATAAAGATGATTCTAAGATAGAGGAAGATAGTTATAATGAATTCAAGAAGGGAACTTATGGTTTTCCAGAGGGATCACAGATCGCTACTACTGATAAAACAACTGATTGTTCAAAATATTTGATTGATAAGAGTGTAATGACGGAAAATCCAATGGATGAAATTGATGACCTTAATATTTCCTTTGAAAGTGCAGAAACAACTACTACCATTAAAAACTATCTTAAAGATACTCGTGAGGTTTCAACAAACACTTGCAATAATGAAAATGAAACACGTGACATGGCTACAAATTCTGATAGCAATTGGTTGGAGAATATTTTAAGCAAAACCTTTGAGACGGATTTAATTGACCCATTAAAACTTGCTAGCAACAAAAGTGGTAAGCAGAACAACCTTCGGGATACTGAGGATATAAGTCCAAATGAAAATCAAACTACTTTTATGACAGAAACGTGTACTGTGGGTACTGCTACTGATAGCAATTGGCTTGAGGATATTTTAAACGACTGTGAGACTGACTTAGTTAACCCATTGAAAATTGCTTCTTCTAAAAGTGGTAAAATGAACAACCGGATTACTGAGGATAGTAAAAATGATTCAAAAGGAACTCAAGCTGTTTTTGTGAAAGATCAATGTGACGTGGGTACTGTTACTGATGACAGTTGGCCTGAGGATATTTTAAACGAAACTTTTGAGACTGATTTAATTGACCCATTGAAAACTGCACCTTACAAAAATGTTAAAAAGAATTCACTTGCTCCTCAAACTATTTCTATGAAAGATACGTGTGACGTCGGTACTGTTACTGATGACAGTTGGCCTGAGGATATATTAAATGAAACTTTTGAGACTGATTTAATTGACCCATTGAAAACTGCACCTTATAAAAATGTTAAAAAGAATTCACTTGCTCCACAAACTATTTCTATGAAAGATACGTGTGGCGTCGGTACTGTTACTGATGACAGTTGGACTGAGGATATTTTAAATGAAACCTTTGAGACTGACTTAATTGACCCATTGAAAACTGCACCTTACAAAAATGCTAAAATGAATGCGTTTGCTCCTCAAACTATTTCTATGAAAGATACGTGTGACGTCGGTACTGTCACTGATGACAGTTGGCCTGAGGATATTTTAAACGAAACTTTTGAGACTGATTTAATTGACCCAACGAAAACTGCACCTTACAAAAATGTTAAAAAGAATTCGCTTGCTCCTCAAACTATTTCTGAGAAAGATACGTGTGACGTGGGTACTGTTACTGATGACAGTTGGCTTGAGAATATTTTAAATGAAACCTTTGAGACTGATTTAATTGACCCATTGAAAACTGCACCTTACAAAAATGCTAAAATGAATGCGTTTGCTCCTCAAACTATTTCTGAGAAAGATACGTGTGACGTGGGTACTGTCACTGATGACAGTTGGCCTGAGGATATTTTAAACGAAACTTTTGAGACTGACTTAATTGACCCATCGAAAACTGCACCTTACAAAAATGCTAAAAAGAATAACCGGGTTACTGAGGATAGTCCAAATGATTCAAATGAAACTCAAGCTGTTTTTATAAAAGATACATGTGATGTAGGTACTGTTACCGACAGCAACTGGCTTGAAAATATTTTAAAAGAAAATGATAATAATATAGTAGTTGAAACGATAAATGTTTGTACTTATAAAGGTAGTAAAAGTGATGTCCCCACTTCTGAGATTAGTCCTATCGATTCAAATATTGTTGAAAGTGTCCATTTAGAATCAGAAAACAGATCTTTAAAGGAAACAAACAATTCATACACAGCAACAGACAGTGAATGGTTTGATACTATTCTGTTAGCCAATCTTGCGAACATATTAGAAGAAAAATGGCAATCGTATTGCTTGGAAAGAGAAAACGAATTGCTTCTTGGAAGCGATGATGCTCAACAAAAAGAATCCTCCACTGCAAATAAACTACTTGTTGACACTCCACAGATGTTAAATTTGGAACAATTATATATTGAGAAAAACGATGCATCTGTCAACACTGATGCTGAACCGCCAGTTGACAGACGTGATGCGTCTGCTAACACTGATGCCCTTATGATATCAGCCACCTCAATGTCGGCCCTGTCTATACATCGATTTACCGCACCCAAAGAACGCACTGTAATGCCAGTCCCTTGGGATTCGGAAGAGAATTTGGATTTGGAATGGAGTGATGACGAGCTGTGGTTATCATCCGAATTCGTTGCCGATAACAATTCAGATGATGCCAAAGAAAATAGTCATAAGACTTCGTCTAAAAGGTATGCATTTTAACTAATAGGTAGCTTGTTCTTGACATATTTTACATAATTATGATTAGACAGTAGTAGGAAAAGATATTTAAATAGGTGCATTTAAATATCTTTGGATGTAATAAATACTCGTACATCGAAAATTTGATGATAGTAAATACCGTCTGTCCAAAAAGTCTATGTGCATCATGATTTTTTATTTGTATCTAAAAAATATACATACACACTGAAATACTGGTAGAATAATATTTAACAAATCCAAGCTCTAAAAATATAATTTGGAAAATCCAAAAAGTAATTTAGTAATATTTTAACAACTAAAATAACTACCTGCAAGAATACATACATGATGCACACAGATTTTTGAACAGACGGTAGTATTATAAATAATTCTAATATGGTGGAATTTGGAATTTTATATTATTTTTGTTTGTCCACCGATCTTCATATAATATAGAAATTCAAATAGATTTCGTGTCATTTTTGTTTTTGTGAGTGAAAATAAAATTATATTTAAGTATATATATAAATTTCTACATAGTTGTAAAAGCAGATTATATTAATATTTGTTGTTTAATAAAACAAAATCTAAAATGGTGAAGAAAATATTTCTGATGAGTTGTTTTACAAATATATACTCGACCAACTTATGTTGGCTTTTTACCCTGAACTTTATTAAAAATATGTGATTAGTTCACTTTGGTCACAAAATCTGTATATCATTTTCAATAGCAACTTTATTCAACACTTTAGTAATTCTTTTGAATTTCATTTTGAATAGCAACCTTATTCAACACTTCAATATTCTTAAAATAAAGTAAATTTATTAAATGAACGAATTTTTTTACTTTTACAATGTTATCAGAGAAAAATGAAATAGACACTATTTTGTGGTGTTTGCAATTTATAAATGATTGGATCAGATTTCTAATCAAATTGAGAAAAACAACTTGTACCTACAAACAAAAAATGACATTGTATAAGGTCAAAATTAATTGTCAATATTTAATTGAACTCACCCACTATTTATTATTAGTAAATACTCGACTTGTAATTTCAGTATGAATCCTCGAAAATTGCCTCAACAGCTAACGAGTCAAACAGATTCTGGAAATTCGGACAATTCGCATTTTGAGATGAATACTTTATCGGAAGAGGACGATCATGGTGGTAATGATGGCTTGGTTAAAAGACATATGGGCCCTAAGTAAGCCATTCATCAAGTTATATTTAATCAATATCAAAACAATAGTGGAGACAAAACATGAATTTTTGTAAGAAGTTCAATATTGGCTGTCTTAAAAGACCAAACGGCTGTATCATAAAGTGTTGATTTGCTTTAAATTTGGTGTGTACGTCCACTAACACAAATCTATAATTTTTGTTGGAAAATATTATTAATTATCATTTTTTTGGGAAAAAAAACAATTCTTTGCCCCCCAAATTATCAATAATCAACAATATTTAAAAAAATATATTTATGGATTTGTGTTACTGAGTGTCTAGTGGACCACCAAATTTGAAGCAAATCGGAAAAGCTTTAAATTTTGGACTTGCTGACGTCATCGGCCCATATTTATTTTTTTTCTCAAAAATTTGGACATTCGGTTATGCTAAGTTTGTGCTCCACTTATTGGGTTGTCTCGCATAGATGGACATCAACACTAAAGCAATGTATGTACAAAATTGACTAAAACGCGGTATTTTTATGTACAGCCGTTTGTTTTTAAGACAAATAAATAATGTTGGTTTTTAAGTTAGTTATTTGCATTTTGGTAATGAAGTATTAAATTTTTTTTCTATTGCGAAAACGGTATTCATCACCGTTTAATTTCCCTCATTTTAAAATATCAAAACAAAAAATCATTATATCACTTTTAATTAAAATCAACACATTTACTAAATAATGCCAAAACTAAAACCGCTGCAGAAAGTAACACTGATGAAATTATCTATCTATGTAAAATGGTGTCTAGCTTGCTATGGATTAACATTGGTTTGATTTTGTATCACTATAAAAGAGTTTAAATAATGGAAAAATTTGTCATTTATAGATTTAACAATTTCGACGGTTACTTCTGCCCCTTTCTGCATAAATTCTGATTAAATTCATTAAAAAAATTAATGAGTAAAAATGAATTGCTGCGTTAGTTTCTGGAAGGGTTGTACATAATGTTTTATCAGTTAATCAGTCAATTTTAAAAGTGGTGTATTAACGTAACTAATTTTTATTGATCCTTGATTCATTTATAGTTTATCATCTGGTCGTTCCAAAACCCCACAAAAGGCCACGAGTGAAGAGGACATGAATCCTGTACTGTTGCCTGATGACTCAAAACGGCCAAAAAAAGCGCCCTCTTTAGCGCAACAGTTAGAATATCAACATTCACAATACGGATCTGAGAATAGCAACATTTCCACTCTAAGTCCAACTTCAGATCCAGATGTTGGTACGGAAGTGTCAACTCCAGACACCTTGCATTTTGAAGAAGTTCCTGATACCAATTATAGATATCTCATTCCATGGAAACTTGCTTGTGTAATGGTTCTTTTATTTAGCATAGTGTATTGCCTTCTTTTTAATCAGCTATAGTTCTTGTCATATATATCAAGCTAGAAGTATCTGATATAAAATAGCATTAGCATTCCAAAAAGAGGACATTTCTGCACAGTTCGCATTTAATATCGGCAATTTAATAAATACTAAATTTCAGTAGATTATATTCAAAAACTACTGTTCTGCTTTAGAGAGAAAGGTACAATTGTGCCTTTTATTCATAGTATCACTACGACTTAGTAGCATTCTAATTAAGTTGCTTATGTTTGTTTTAGCAACTACTCGAGTGTGGCGTAATTATACTTATTTTAATCAAAAGATTTTTTTTATCAAGTAGAAAGTGTTCCCACAACTGTAAATAATCAAATTAATTAAATTTTATTCACCAGCAAAGCCACTACGAGACCGGTTTCGACCTTTTTGGGTCTCATCAGTCGTAGTTAGGCTCGAACCTGGACTGTCAGCG
>JAUYWI010093397.1:0-12082 GCA_034780595.1 Parotoplana pacifica | reverse complement strand
AGGTGATAAGGACGACTAATTGGTAGAAATGTTTGGCTAACCATGATCTCCAACGCTCGGATCGAGCAGGGAACCTGATGATGAACATGATAAAACGCAATCTTATGTTTTTTCATATGATTTTTTAAATCTCGATTTGGCAACACAAATTGGATGCTTCAGTCTAAATGAATATTATTTTTTTTGACAGTGGTCCTTTTTGTCGTTTCCCGCAAACATTGTCTGAGACTAAGTTAACTCAAAGACGCTAAAAGTAGGTATAAATTAAAGAAAACAAATTGGTACTGCTGTCATATGATGTTTGAGTTTTGGCGAAACTATCTACATTTTACATGAATCCAAGAAAACCAGCAAACTATTTTCAGCAAAGTCGGACATAAAAACGCCAAAAGGGTACAATTGTTGTATGGGATTCGCGCTGGTGCTACCCGACCAAATTCGACTACGGCGCATCTAATAACAGAACAAAATTGAAAATAGATGCAGTAGAAGGGTTTAATGTTTCATCTTCGATTATCACAACTGGATTTGTTCGAATATTTGCCAAAACGAATCAGCAGTTTGGTAAAACTTTCATACCCCTAAAATGTCGGATTTTGTACCTGGCTGACTAGAGCTAACCACATAAAACTTGGAGTAGGATAACAACCTTTATGAGCCGCAGATAGTCAAAAATGAAAGTGACAAATTTCCATTTTTAAAACATACTCCTTGGACTAGCGTGACAGACATGGAACATCAAACAACATAAATAAAAGCTGGTTGAGTGGAGTAGCCTCTATGAACGAATAAAAGTGGGAAAACGGAGTCACAAAATTCGTTTTTTTTAAATTGGTGTTGAAGTTTTTGGGCAACCTACAGTTTCTGGAACAACTTATGTTGGACTTGGGTGATTAATGAGAGCCTACACCTTTATCTGGATATGGGGGCCTAAGTGGCAGTATTCAATTTGGACCTGGGTGATTCAAGTAACCAACTAACATATTTTTATGAAAAATCGGAATTTAGACATGGGTGACTAGAGCAATCTTAGATAATTATAGGATTGTGGGGCCGTAACTGGTAATACACAATTTAGACATAAGTAGTCCAAGGATTAAGGACCACACATTTGCAACATATTGCCAAATGAATCAGCTTTACGTGGTAAAACAACCGCCCGTCTAGTTATATTTTAAGATGAAATCGTAAAATTTTCTTGTAAATAAACTTTAAATTCTTATTTTAGAAATAATATTTGGAAATAATATTTGGAACTTACGTGTTACAAAGTTTGTACTAAACATGCATTCTTTAATTTTGTGTTTTGTATTTTTTTTATTGTTAAATAAGGACGATTGTTAGTTTGTGAAATGGTTAATATTTTAACTTTATGACAACTGAAATGTCAATATCATTAAAATGAATCTCGAGCACAGGAAAAAAATATGCATTTGAAAATATGCAGAAAGTAGTGACTTATAAACAAACTCAGTAGAAATCTTTTTTGTTGTTAAACTAAAATAATGCTTTTTTTCAAATATTGCTATCCATAATAATACGGAAATAAAAACTGAACCTAATAATGCCTGTTTGAGGAGCTCATGAATTTTATTGAAATGTTAGAAGAACTTGTGGGTAAAGAATTTAAAATGGGCCTCCAGGGAATATTCATGCTTTGCATTTTTACTTTATCTCTTTCACTTTTACCTACTTCTCTGTCTCTCTATTTTGAAAGGTTATCTGGATGTTTGAATTTATAAGAAATTACCTACATTTAGATATACCTACTAGCTGGATGGTTTTTCACTAATTTTTGTTCTTTTATGCCATCTCCACTATAATAGCAGGAATAAACTGCGCTTCTTCAACTCTGTTCAACGAACAGTCTGAAACTTTCTCCTTGTAATGTATGTAGTAGTCCGTTCTAAACAACTAATCCTTATTGACTTTTGATGGCTATTTGATGGCTTTGTAAATGAGTGATTAAAGAATATTCATTTGTATTTACGTCTGTATTAGTTTAAAGGTTAAATGTATGCCGGTGTGGTGTCTATTATTGCAAAATTTCTTTCTGATGATATCAAAACAAAGCAGAAGGTTTCTATTTGGTTATTGCTATACATTTCCAGTTTACAAAAAAAAACATTTAAAATAATCTGTCAAAAATTTATATATTTATTTAAAATTTATGTCATTTTTTATTCCGTGTGTTCTGCGCTAGATAAGACACTTCTGTTGCTGGTTATAGCATCATATTATACTCTAGCAAAACATTATTCTATAACATCATGTTTCGATTGTTTGGAGATAGGCTGTAAGTATCTGATGCTATATAATATGATGTAGTTATAATTTCTGAGGCATAGGCGAAACAACAAAATTCATTGATGGATGGCTTGATGGCCAAGGTTTATGTATATAATCTTGAGCATAGAGTGATATTAAATAGCGATCTGAGTTTGGTTGGCCTTCTCTGGGGAATTGAGTGGAGAGAAAGAGTAGGCAGAGGACGAGATGTTCAATAGAGATTTCAAAACTGCATCAACAACGTGTAGAGGGAGGTAATACCTACTGAAGACTACTCAACTAATATGGGAAAGAGTACATAGAGCCAATTGAACGTAGACGATGCAGTAGAAGGTGCATCTATAAAAGGATCGTTTTAGATGGAGTCAAGCGCCGGTCGGTTTTTAAATAAATGATGAAGTCGATGTCAATTTTATAATGCCTACATCTGTATGTATTGCATGTAGCGAAGATTCTGTTCCATTTCACTTTGTTTGAATGATATTAAAAGCTATCGTTCAATCATAAATTAATAAAAGATTAACTGGATTCAATATGTCTGAATATTTTATGTGCCAGTGTGTATACAAAAAAATAAATCCAACCTAGTGTATCAATATGTCATAAGTAGTGGTAATTATATTTACATATTTAAATATGAAACAATTAATAATTAAAAATTGTTGATAAATTTCCAAGAATTAATAGATTATAATTTAAAAATTAAAACTAAAGTTAAAGAACGCTGGATTAGATATAGGCCCCGTCAAAATAAAGTTTGCTTTTTTAGTCAACGTTTGTATTAATGATTACAATGTTACAGCATATCAATAGATTGATGTTGATGGCACTGTCAATACTGACAGGTATCTGCAGTTTTTCTGCAGAATGTGGTCGACCAATTTCCAGAGCAGTTGTTGCCACCTTGGGTCGCTACATATTTAGAAACTATAAAACGTCTCGACGTGGAATAAATTTTGCTGATTGCAATCAAATTTTTGGGAAAATTGAGATTATTTATGGCTAACAATATGTTACCAATAACAACAATCTAGCCAAGGAATTTCAATGCCTCAAAGACGACCTTCTAGCTGTAATCAACAACAATGGTGATTATATGTTGTATATTTATATTGATATGTTGTAACATTGTAATCATTGATACAAAGCTTTACTAAACAAAAATTTTCTTTTTGCCGGGGCCTATATATTAATTGAAAATTCTGGCTTCTATTTCGATCATTCAAATATGCTATCTAAAATTATGTAGAATTGAAAATTAGCTTACACCGCCTTTCTTATCAGATAGATCACTATCAACCTATTTTTGTTATAGCAATTCCAACCATCAAAGCAATTTGTCCGAATGAGGGCTGGACAACAGGAGGGGCCACGGTTATTGTAATTGGTGACAACTTTTTTGATGGTCTACAAGTTGTATTTGGCAGCTCTATGGTTTGGAGTGAAGTAGGTTGCTAATCATCTTAGTTAATTTCTTATTTAATAAATCTTACTACTAACTAGTAGTCAACACGTAAATTAGCAACTAAATTGTATTTATTTTATCATTTTGTCATCTATGTACATACGGACATTTTGTTTTCACGTGTGCTTTTCAGATGATTACCACTCATGCGATACGTGTTCAAACACCTCCGCGTCACGTTCCTGGCGTCATTGAGGTGACTCTGACCTATAAGAACAAAACATTTTGCAAAACAGCTCCGGGACGATTTGCTTATATTTGTAAGTACAATGTTTCTAACACTAAACAAAAATATCTCAGAAAATACGAAAAGAAGTAAAACATTGGTTTTTTTCATTTTATAAATGTACCTGCCTACGTAACAGAGGAAACCATTACCCATTAAAATTTAGAAAAAGTCGTTTACAAATCATATTGGTTTAAAATTAATTTATTTTCAATCACTTTTATTGTTTTTAGCGATGTCCGATCCCACAATCGACTACGGCTTTCAACGTCTGTGCAAGATCATTCCCAGACACCCTGGAGATCCGGAACGCTTGCCAAAGGAAATCATCCTGAAGAGAGCAGCAGACCTAGCCGAAGCTCTCTACAGCATGCCCCGACAGGCCGAGGCTCTCTACAGCATGCCCAGACCGACACAGGCCCTCTATGGCAGCATGCCCTGTCAGACTGCACCGACCCAGCTGGGTCTCACCGCTTCCACGCCTCGAAGTCCCGCGTCGTCAGGCGCGCCTAATAACAGTTTCCATGGTTACACAGCAGGAGGTATGGGCCATACAATGCCTGTCACAGGCAGCGTTGCTGGTCATACGGTCGATATGATGGGCCAGTGGGAAGAGGCATATGCTCGTTCACAAGTAAGAAAATGAAAAAGAAAAATCAGGCCTCTCATTTTGAGTGATGCCGCTGGTATAAATTGACGATAGTGGTAGTTTGTCAATCACATTTTCCTAAAAAACCTTCAGAACTTCGTTGACTAAAACACAGTAACTTTTTTGGCTTTGTTGAAAAACCAATAATTTGTCTTTTCTATCTCCACAGTCCTCAAGTACCAGTCCACGTGCCTATGGAAGTGGGTCCAGCACCACCCACACCCACTCTAGTTTCCCTAGCAACCCCTACCCGCCAATGCCGCCTATCCCACCTCCGACGCACAGCAATGATATCCTCCATGGAGCCAGCATGTTCACTCCTAGAAATTCGGTAGGTTTATCTTGATCATTTTATCCAACCGGTATCGATTGCATAGAGCGAGCATATTTAGAATATCAATTAAAAAATTGTAATGTTTCGTACCAATATTTATATAACCAATCAATATTTTGGAATAAAAATTTAAAAGTAGAAACATTTGTTGTGTCATCATATTGACACTTGAAGTATATTTTAATATGCCAACTAAAACTATATAGAATTGAAAGTGCAGCTTACCGCCTTTCTTATTTTATAGATAGATCATCATAAATATTCTATCTACCTAAAATAACAGTGACGTTTGAATACGAGACAACTTATTCTGTTGTCAGTACGCCTTTCTCTGTAGCTGAATGTATATGTAAGATATATGAACTTTAAAACACTCACTATGCCTACAGTCAATTCATTTTAAACTGGTGTGAGTTCAGAATATCATTCATGGATCAATTATTCAAAATTATCGACCAAACCGTCGTAAGCAATCACCAGCTACGTGATATAAGTTTATTTCTTTGGCGAAATCCAGAGATTGGCACCGAGGAAACCCTGGCTCATGAGAAGCTCACAGATTTTCTGGAAGGTCAAGGTTTCACTGTCAAAAGGCACCAGCCAACTCCGACTGCATTTCTGGCCTCTTGGTCCACCAATTCTGATTCTGATGCTTTAGAACCACCAGTACATGTTGGCTTCATGTGTGAGTATGACGCTTTACCCGGTCTGGGTCATGCGTGTGGCCACAACCTGATTGCAGTGGCAGCTTTGGGGGCCGGATGTGCTCTGAAGAAGGCCTTATCGACACTGCCTAACGAGAGAAACGATAGAGGATACAAAATCACCATATTTGGAACGCCAGACGAAGAAGATCAAGGCGGTAAGGTTGATCATATCAAAAACGATCATTTGAAAGATATCGATTTTGCATTAATGGTTCATCCTAGCCCAATCAATCACTCCACTCCAAGATATCGAGCTTGCAAAGGGCTTCGTGTCACCTTCAAAAATCGGGCATCTGTTGCTCCGGAAAACGGAATCAATGCGCTTGATGCCGCAGTCACTGCCTACCAAAGGATCTCCAATCTTCGTCAACAATTTCAAAGTGGTTGGCAGGCCCATGGAATCTTTTCCAGAGGAGGAGAGGCACCGAATATCATTCCGGACATGGCCCAGTTGAGTTACTATTTAAGAGCCGCGACGCGCACAGAACTGTCTGCCTTGGAACAACGCGTTCGTGCTTGCTTCGAAGGTGCAGCCATTTCAGCGGGGTGCAGTGTCGAAATTGAGACAGTCGGCAATCCCACCGATAATGTTCTTCAGAATGCAATATTAGCAAATGTGTATGACGAACAGCAAACTGCGACCTTGCATATGCTTGCCGATGAAGCAAAATTGAAGACTATAGCAACAAGCTTCTCAGAATTGCCTTTTGGATCTACAGATATGGGCAATGTTTCCTATGAGGTCCCTTCTTTACATCCCAAATATGGAATCATTTCTAACTGTGGTTTGCATACAGCAGAATTTACGAAAGCCACTGAAAAACTGTCGGCTCACATTGCCACAATGCGTCAGGCTTCAATAATGGCACGTAGTGCCCTGAAACTAATGTTGGATGAGAGTTTGCTGTTGAAAGCAAAAGAAGAATTTGAGAAAACTGTATCCGGGTGGCAGTAAAACGTTTTACAAATTAAGTTTTCAAATGTAGACAGTCAATGATTTTTTATCAATTTACTATAATTGTGCTGTTTGAAATAAATCTTTGGTAAAATTTAGTTTCCTCAATTTATTGTTAGGGCACACCGCCAATTTGTATAACTACCAAAAGAGAGGGTTTTAATCATAATAGCGCGTGCTAAATATTTGTTGGTTTTATTACAGAGCGTTTGTGAATACTGATTAATCTCGCAAATGATGCCGGCCGTTAGTATTTAAATAACAATTGTATTTTAATGCATTTAATGCGAGGCAATTTTCTAAAAATATCATAAACATTGGCCGAAAACTTCAAATAATAGAAATTGTTTTAGTAAATCGAAGTAACTTTTTTCACAGCTATTTTATATGTAATAAAACCATCAAATATTTGAAACGCAATGTCATGATTAAAACCCTTTCGGCTCTCGGGCTAATAATATTTTTAGTGAGTCAGTCCCACAGATTTTCTACTGTACTTATCAGAGGCTAAATAGAGCAGTTAACGATTTACGTATAAGATGGATAGGCGGAATTTTTTAACGCTGCTTTGTAATTACTTTGCTTGTGTTTAGCAAAAATCAATGTTAATAGGTACAGCGACGATTAAATACGTTTTATTTAATAACGAAATATTAAAAATTCAAGGGCAAATAAAAACATAAATATGTATACAAATAATATTCTGTAGGTACCTATTCATTAGTTAACTATATAACATCTTTGGTTGGAGGTAAGGAGGTACTTTGTATTGTAGATGGCCAACATTTCTCGAAAGAGGTTGATTTACAAAAAATAGCCAAATAATAATGAAAATTTCTCAAATATTTGAAGGAAAACAGTTCTAATTATTTAATAAATTGTGTATAATGCGGTTTATTGATGAAATAAACACTATTTATTTTCACCATTTCGAGCCTCAATCTAAAACTAAAAAGTTAATAATATTTCGCTCTTTTTCTCAATTTGGTAGTAAGTGTTCAAAAAGATTTTATTTATTTTATTAAAATAACTAAATTATATATATTTAATTAAAGAAAGCTGTAAAATATTTTTAAAAATATAGATATTTTTCTAAGTTTTATTGAGGCTCCCAATGGTAGCGTCTATTATTTTTTGCCAATCAGAAAACCAAAACTAAATTGTAAACAATAACGAATTTTTAAACAAGTAACGTCTTTGGTCTTTGTTGTGACGTAAAATAAATTCTGTTAGAATGAAAGACATTTAGCATGTGGTCTATTACATTGTACAGTAGTCATGGTGATTACATTTGAACTGTACATATAACATTCTCATATATGTTTTCTTTGTTTATAAAGTTCATTTTGTTTTTCCCAAAAACGATTTGTTTTGGACTGGCCGGGCCAATAAATCATTTTATAGGATTTGTAAAAAAATTAATATAATACAAAACGAATAATATAGTTTGTAAATGATTGTGGTTTAAAACTCTTACCTTAAAAAATGTTGTATTTGTAAATAGTTTGTTTAGGTGAGGTTTAAACATTTTACAGGATTTTGATTGCCTAATCTTTCGTATTATAATCTATAACTTTGATACTGGGAAGCAATTCATGGTGTAATTTACCTGTTTTTTTTTGTTTTTTTTAGAGTTGGGTAGCATTTCCATCAGCTCGTTAATCGTAAATGAATACACAACACTTATATAATTCCCGTCCTGCACACCTTACGACTTTCATTGTTACAGATATTTAACTTTAACATATTACAGAATTATGTATGTACTACTTACTGCAAGTAGTAAAATAAAATAAATTGTATTTTTAAAAGTATAAATGTAGGTATTGTAAAATTTATATAATTTTTGGTAATTTTTTTAAAGAAATTCATTAAGAAAATAAGTAATGAATAAAATTATATTATCAAAAACGACGAGATGGCTAATACATTTTGATGGTATTTCCCATTCTTTTAATTATGACTAAATGTTTTCAACGTTTGCAATACATTCTTAATATTGGATTAAGCATATCCAGAAGTAAAATTGTAAATATTGCCAAATCTTTGTATAGCACATACTATTTCTTATAACCTATATACATATTACATTGTAAAATTAATGTTTTGTTAAAGGACCAAAATGCAAAAACCGCCATCTAACCAGTAAACTGTTGCAAACATGTTACGTACCTAACAATTTAAATAATTTAAGTGGTCCTTGCATTTTTGGTCCTATCTGTTTTACATAATGTTGTAAATATTTAGTTATAGCAGTGTTCCGCAACTTTTCTCGCCTCCTGGGCCACTGAAAACAAGCTTTCTTTCTAGTATGGTGACCAAAATATAACTGTTTCAAATTGTAATTAAATATCTGGAATTTGTATAATAGACACATTTACATGCATTAATTGGGTTGTCGCGCAGCTCATTGTATTTTACAAAATAACGTTTAAACTAACACCTTCAGCCCATCTACAGAGTGTCACACTAAAAAAGAAAACAAAATATGAATTTTTTTAAACAGAATACTCGAAATGCAAATCAGGGCTTTTTAGGGCCATTCATTTGGTGAATGAAGGTAGACGTGTTCTGAGGCAATTCATTTGGTGAATGAAGGTAGAAAGAAATGTTCTGAGGCCATTCATTTGGTTGAATGAAGGTAGAAAGAAGTGTTCTGAGGCCATTCATTTGGTTGAATGAAGGTAGACGTGTTCTGAGGCCATTCATTTGGTTGAATGAAGGTAGAAGTGTTCTGAGGCCATTCATTTGGTTGAATGAAGATAGAAGTGTTCTCCTAAAGGCATTCATTTGGTGTTCTTCTAAATCCATTCAACGATATGTATGAGGCTTGGTCCCATCATGCTACCAAATTCAATCATTCGCAAAATTTTACCTTTTATGTGGGGCACCCTGTATTTAAAAAATGGTGTTTCAAGAATTAAAAACGTAAATCTCTTAGTTGTCTGTATCAAAACTTGGATTTCATATTCACATTGATTGCCATTAGGTCAAACTTTCAATTTTTTAATCAGGCAGCTACACTTTAATAAGGAAGGATATGAACAATGAAATTTGTTCACCTTGAATATTCATTGTGCATGGGTAGAACGCGTCTTTTGACTTGATCCTGTCCTCTATGCATTTGGTTGACAATGTGATTTCATTATTTTATTTTGAAATAACTGTATAGTACCGAAATATTTTATCAATTTTAACAATATGACGGGAGGTATATGTAATGTATAATTGCTTTTATGTATGATGAAGAAATCTATTTATTTGTAAACAATTTGTTAACGCTGTAATATTTTGTTGTAGGTATCAGTCTAATTGTAAAATAAAAGTTTATTTGTTTTGAAAACCCTACCTTTTTGGTTATATAACACCATTTTCCTGTATATATTTTTAATTGTTATAAAAAATGTCCTGATACAAATTAATGATGGAATAAAATTGAAAAGCGAAACCCATCGAGAATTGGGTCGCAGTCTTTAATCCTAAATAAATTTTTTAAATACTTGTATTTAGTGACCAAAAAATAACAAATAACAAATGTTTTCCTAGTATAACAATTATACTGTCCCTGATGTTTTTAGAATAGCCCAAATTGCCAAAAGTATTTTTGTCCCTTGGTAACGTTTTAAAATGTCTTTCCGCTGTATGATAACAGATCTAGAAGACACGTGTCCTCGTAATGTGATGTAGATTAATCGATTGGGAGGTTTTCAAAAGTGGCAATTTAAAACCCAGGGTGATGCAGAAAAAATTGATAAACAGTGCTCTTAGGAAGGCTGTATTTTCTGCTTCGATTCTTCTTGCTAGTTGATGGACGGTTCTGCGAGTTTTTGTTTTGCATACTTTATCTCGTAATGATCCGCATAGGAAAAGTCACCGCCTTCGCTTTTTACGATCAATTTGTATGCTGCCTTTTAAATACGAATTGTAATTTAAATTTGAGTTTCTATGCATTGAAATTCTTATTTAAATGGAATGAAATCATCTATCAAATGAAATCGATTAATCAGCTGTAGGCTTAAATCTATGGTTTGCTAATCTTGGAATACTAATCTGAAATGATTTTATTGAAAAAGGTGTTCTTCAAAATATATAATATTCAAATCAGAATATATAAAGGGTCGATGGTGGAACAGAGAAGTTGTTGACTGTACTCCATCAATGTGAGATTAGGACCCAATATCGCAAGCGCGATTGATATTATTTTACTCTCAAAGATAATTCTGATGTTGCTTATGATGTTGTTGGTTCTTACGCCAGAGTTTATAAATCGGCACCCCTGGGTGAATTTTTGCATATTGGCGGTGAAAAAGAAAATGTTTGTCTTATGGGGCTGCAATTTTTACTAGAATAATAAATAATAATGACTGGACTAGATTAAATAAACTAGAGTAGAAAATATATCAATTTATAGCCTGATTATAGTAAACCTGATTTGGACATGTGAACGTGATGATTTATATTTGAAATTTATAAGTACAAACCTGAATCCCAATGTTAGTGACTTAGCTAAATCTCATCAACCTCAGTGTTTACGTTAATTTAATGTATGCGTGGAAAAATGGCAATTTAATTGCAATAAATTAATAATCGATTCCAAATTCATTGCACGATTATAATAGACTGCAGAAAAAAACAATTTCACAACTAATTTTACCATGTAGACATGAAATCTATGTGAATATTGTAATAACATACAAATACATGTTTAGATTGTTTTAATATCTTCGATTTACTAAATTTTTAGGGTGGGGAAGTTTACAAAAGCTTCAGAAACACCGTTTTACGCGATGATTCGTGTTGACGACAAATTGTTACAAAATGTTATAAAAGTTACAAACAAATGCACTCTTTAAAATGTGTTGTTTTTTAATGTTTAGTTAAGTGAAATTACCTTCATCTACATACATTTGGGAGTGCAATGACAATGGATTTAATTTAGAAAAAATACATGATTTTTAATTGAAATAGGTAATATTATTATCCACAAAATAATAACAAACTCCACAAATCTTACATACGTACATATAGTGTATCTCACTTCTTGAAGTGGACTTTTATTATATTATGTACAAGAAATTTACCAAATATGTAAATACAATTCAAAATCTACGTCTGCTGCTATAATACCTAATAATACATAAGTGCCTAAATGATTTGAAAACGAGATTATGAAAGACTTTATTAAGCTCAAGGTTTAAAAAATAGACTTTGGGAGAAGCTCGTCAAAACATACACAATTACCATACGCCGATCAAAGATGCTTTTTAAAAAGCAATAGAAATAACTTGCATTTCATAAAGTTGCAAAAAATCATATTTTGTAGGTTATGCAATAGTAGTCTTCAATAAGGAAATTAATTTTTATTCACCAGCAAAGCCACTACGAGACCGGTTTCGACCTTTTTTGGGTCTCATCAGTCGTAGGTAGGCTCAAACCTGGACTGTCAGCATGTTAGGC
>JAUYWI010093386.1:0-12084 GCA_034780595.1 Parotoplana pacifica | reverse complement strand
TCAGTCAAACATTTTTTTACATACTAAATAAAGTCACCTCATGAAAACTCCTTCTTTTTTTACGTTTATACATGTCCAATGTTAGGCATTTGTGAATCTCAAAATCGGACAAGAGGCAAAAACAATGAGTGTCCGAAGTTAGGGAACCCTGTCCTAACTTCAGACAGTACAGAAAAAAGACAAGAATAGTAGCAGACGTGACAAAAATGAATAAAACTTATGTTTTTTATTTATAGAAAGACAATAATGTTTTAATAACGTAAATAAAAACATTTTTATTTCTAAAACTTTGTTGTCATTTTTAAAATAGTTGAAAAAGTGTCCGAAGTTAGGACGATTGACGGTACCTACTCTATTGTACCACTAATAGGAGTTTTTAAGACTAAAAGTGGTGGTGGTAGGGGGGTCAAATAGAACTAATAAAATTTACTAGGGCAATCAATTGAATTTAGGTCTATTGTTTTAAGTACTTAATATATACATTTTGACCTTATAGATGCTATAATCTATATAGTTTTATTATAAGATGTTTTAATTAATATACATTTGACATGAATTTGCAAAATTCTGTGAATTTTAGAGTAAAATAATAATTTTTGTAATTCATTTAAATCAAGGTTAAAAATATGGGCTAGTAACTATTTTTCATTTTAACTTCTCATTTTTATTACAGGGGTGGTTGACTCCAGTGAAAAAGTATTTTTATGGATTTTTTGGCTGTTCTCATTCCTGATATTATATTTTAGATGTATTGATCTGTATCCACTCTTCATTTGTACCACAACTAAAAGAATTTATGAGACTTTTAAATGCAAAATCATATCATTTAAAAAAAGAAATCAAATTAGTTATTTGTATGAGTTTAAGTTGGATGGGGGTGAATTCAAAAAAGGCAAATCCTAATTTACTAATCCACTAACTTACTTTAAATAGCTGTAACTCAAAAACGAATTGCGATAGAAAGCAGATTTAATATTCTTATTAATCCAGACAATCAGGAGAGTATTTTGTGTTATTTTTAAAGCTTGAAAATATTTTATTTTGAAGATACAGTTTTCAGAAGTTTATTAAAAAATGTATAGAAAAAACTGTCTTCTCAACTTTTCCCATATACTTTTAACTTTGGTAACATATTTTTAGTATTTAGGATATACATATTTTGCAATTAAATACTTAATAACCTTGTTATCAGTGGTAAGAGCCATTTTATAATTGAAGCCTAGTCAGGGAGGTGCTTTGGTTTTCAGTGGATGTAGAATGACTTAGAAAAAGCCCTGCTGGCTCTTAATATGTTATTAATATTCACAACCTACATGTTATTTGATTTAATCCAAATATACTTATTGTGATAAGTATGTATTCCACATGTATAAATTAATGCATTTATTATAAATATTACTTACACTCAATTGTTGGAGACTGAATCAGACTTTTTAATCATTAATGAAACAGTAGATAAAACAAATAATATAATTATTTTTGGTATATGTCACAAAACATTAGTCTTTTTTATAAAACAGTAAAATAGAATTATGGATTCAGCCTTAGGATAAAAAAACTAAGTATCATAAACTTACAGAATAAGTAAATAGGGGTGGGGGTGTTTTTTTTTTACTATTAATAATATTATTTGTTTCATTGCATTCCATTTGTCATTCAGGTTATCTTGTCTACTAGTTATCAGATGTGAACCTACTTGAGTGGTAAATTGTTCAGTGGTAATGTTATTCTTTAACTTGCCAATATTCCATTTCTTCTGTGGTTTTCTCAGCTTTATCTTCTTGAACTTTAAATTTGTTTTCATGATTATTAAGTTGTGATCAGTGTTGATATCAGCTCCAGGATACCTGTATGATTTCTTTATTCTATTTCTGTATCTTTTACAGACTATAGTATAGTCCATTTTTTAAATACAATGTTCGAAGTCTACCTTATTAAATATAATTAAATTATGTATGACCTTGACTATCTACCTCCAATATCCACAGATTAAATAATATATTAGTGTCAACTTCAGGGAAATTGCAATACACCATTTTAGTGGATTCTAATTTAGACATATGTTCTAAATACTAGAAGCAATTCTGGAAAATGTTTAAATTTTGATTCAAAGAAGCTTCAATATGTTAATTTCCTATCTCTTAAAGATTAAATTTTTATGTTAACTAATTGACCTAAAATGTATTGGTTTCTGATGATGTTATAAGTATTTAAAAAAAATTGGCATGGTCCTACATTCATTGTAGGTAGTATAGAATTTAGTCAATTTTGACAAAAGTAACAAGTAATTTTTTGGAAAACACATTTTCCCATGAACATAGGACCACTATTTTTTTAAAGCTTGTAACAAGCTAAATGAACATAAAAATGATTTTTTTAAGGGATAAGAAATTTAAAAACTGGCATGTTTTTCTTCTAGTATTTAGGACAGATGTCTGTTAGAATCCATTAAAAAATGCATATTGTTATTTCCTCAAGGTTCTAGAATGACTGGACTATAGGGCAGGACCCATAAATCAGCTAACAATATTGTTAACCATAAAAATAAAATATATACATATATCTTAATAGGTATAGACATATTTAAAGTGTGATATAGACTCTTAGACTAATAGTCAATTAGACTGTTTTTTATTGTATATAGATTAGATGCTCTGAATCATCTTCTAGAATATAGCCATTAGCCATTTACTGGAACAAAAAATGGCTTTTCTACAAGATAGCTCATAGATATGTGCATATTAATCCTTACTGTAACTAATGTTTTGTATTTTTTGTTGTTGACTGGAATTGATAGACTAAAAGCTCTCCTAGTCAGCCTCTATAATAGACAAAGTAAATATATAATCTTTAATCAACCAAAACAGCCTCCCCCTTAAAATCTGGTTTTAAAATATGCTGGTCCCAACACTAAATATAAATTTTAGATTAAAAAGGCCAACAAAGTCTTGTCATGTATCTCATTTACATTCTGAGTAAAACAATGTTCCATTATAGAATTATGAAAAGAATATTCTAAACTTTTATGTAATGAAAACTAAATTAAAAAATGTTCATTATGGATGATGTGCATAGTCTTCTAACATTGCTAGATTTAATATTCAGACACTTTTTAACACAATGTCTATTATCGCCGGAGAAAACTAACTGTCTGAATTCATTGTGTGTGAGACTATTGATATTTTTATGTCTTAATATTGAAATTTGGCAATGTTTGAACTCCACTCAGTTTATTAATAATGAATATTTTTAAAGTTGGTTTTCATTACATGAAAGTTTAGAATGTTCTTTTTCACAATTTTATAAAATAATTTATTTTTAAGATAACTATTGCTATAACAAATGGTTTTATATAGGAGAAATACAACATTTTCTTTTATTATGTCAACCAGTGTATAGCCCTTATATTTTATTTTAGATTGAAGAAAAAAGCAATAAACATGGTGGTGAATTGGTAGCTACAGTTTTAAAGGTAAGTTAATAGAAATTGCTTTGTCAGCTTTCAAAATTAGAGGACTATAAATTATACAAATGTCCTCAAATTCTAAATGATGCCCCTATTTTTTGTCTGTTTTTTAGTAAACTGAAAATGGCAACAGCCAGTTCCAATGCTGTTCCTAAATTACACATTTCCATTCCCAATTTTAGTTGTATCATAAAAATATATTATAAATAATGCTATTGCTGTAAGAGACTGGATAGTGGTCATTAAAAATGTTGTTGAAGATGACGTAAAGTCATCTTACTAGATCTTGGGATTAGGTACAGCTGAGAAGAATCTGGTCCAAGTATGTTGGTATCAATCAGGCCAAACTTCGACTGGTTTACCAAAAATCAAAGGTGCACACAAGTGATATGTTGCTCACCTGGAACAGAAATAGTCATGAGGTCCTCAAGTAGCAAACAATGTTGAAATTCTGGGAAAGGTTAAGGAGATGGGTCAGCAGCAAAAAAATAAAGGTCATTGATGAAGAGCTGTTTCTAACTGTGTGTCTTAATGTTTAAAAATACAATGTCCACAAATTTCATAAGATTTATTGTCTTTCAAAACTGTCTATCTAATTCTGCTTTGTAAATTTGGTTTAGTAACCAACTTTTATTAAAGAGAGCATACAAAGAAGAATTTTGGTGGCAAGTTCATTAATAATTGACATAATTAGTCCAATGAAAACAGATTTGGTGGTAAAGGAATTTTATCAGAACAGAACTTTGAGCATGAGATCATATTATGTTATTATAAGTTTATTTTTATGTACCTGCTACATCAAAGGCAGAACCATCATTAAATGTCTACAGTTTGTAGGCTCATCGTTGGTAACTGCTACTATTGTTTTAACACTGATGTTTTGCCAAAATGATTGTAGGCTCATGATGTGAAGTTTGTATTCACCCTGTGTGGTGGACATATCTCGCCAATTTTGGTGGCTGCTGAGAAGCTGGGCATACGAATCATTGATGTGCGACATGAGGCCACGGCCATGTTTGCTGCTGATGCAGTCTCCAGGGTGTCGGGAAGGATTGGAGTCTGTGCTGTGACTGCTGGTAAGTCTGCCTATCGGATATATGTAGTTAAATGAAATCAATAATGATAAAATCAACCCTGGGTTCTTGGCTGAGTGTAGATTAAAGAGTGTTAGTTGTTTTACATTTGTTCATGAGCTTGTTTTTTGTCATCAGTGTTTTACATAATTTGTATTTGGCTATTACAAGTCCTCCAGTAGCACGTCTGACC
This sequence comes from Parotoplana pacifica, assembly GCA_034780595.1. NCBI lineage: Eukaryota > Metazoa > Platyhelminthes > Proseriata > Otoplanidae > Parotoplana > Parotoplana pacifica. The sequence continues at coordinate 7,352 of JAUYWI010093386.1, read as the reverse complement.
TCGATTTCAAAACCCAACAGTTACTTGATGAAGGAAAGGGGGTTAAAAAGTGTGAAAATGTCAACCTGCCATTGGCCCGCCTGATAAACGGCTATGTGTTCCATGGTAGCAGGTCTAAGCCCAGGGCTAGGTTGATGGTTCTATTGCTTTACGTCTCCTGGTGTGGTGCTGCTGTGTATTGACTCCATCGTGTGTAGCTTGAACAATGCATCCACTTTAATCTTGGGGCACCGTTTGAAAGAAAGGTGCTATTATCCTGTAGAAGATAGAGGATGAATCATTTTGTTTAAAACTGGATTCTTTTTGTGTTGTTTAAAATTGTAAACTACTATTATAAGTATAGATAGGATTAGGATGAACATATCAAGTCTCTATCTAGATTTCCGGAAGTTTTGGGCCAAATTTTCTTTCAAATTCATGTTGGTTTTGTCAAATTTAGTTAAATTTGGTTAATTTCATGTACTTTCTAAGACATTGTTAGAACTCTTGTTGTACCTCGCTACCTAAATTTTCTATAGGATGCCGAATTTCATGAACATCTAACTACAAATTATTGCATAATGTACATTTATTTGTTAAGGGCCTTATGGAGGCTAGCGCCAAAAACTGCAGTACCGATGATAGTGTATTTTTCGATTCAAACGGTATACATTCTTGAAAGTTCATACTGTTTTGTTACAAATATAGTTACATGATGGCAAATAGTGATACTATACAGGTACCTCAAGGCTAATTCTCAACAGGCTACCTAATATTTGAATAGAAACTTAAAAGCACATGGAAACTGTTTAGCTGACAAAAAGTATCCATAAGCATTGATGGCGTTATTTGTAAAATCTATAATGGAAAGCAATTGTCCGGTCTTATAATGTCTCCATAATGCTGTATAACAGCGGCAATCATAAAGGGCTTCACGGTGAGAAAGTAAATCAGCGTCAGGCTTACCTGGTAGTACGAACTTGGAATTGAACACCTTTGGTTCCGAGTAATTGCTAGTGTTAGGTTAAGGGGGGGTCATTTTCGTTTGAGCTAGTTCGATGGAGATGGAGCCATTAGTCTCCCAAATAAATCCATCCGAGATATTCCCACAGAACTGACTATCTGTGGAAAGAGTAGATCTTTCGTAGTTAGTCGTTTATAGACATCGCTACTGCCAGACGGTAGGAATTTGTGACTATCACGACCACGATTACAAATAAGCGTGACTATGAAGTCTTTCAGTCTAGATTCTGACGAGCAGGTGGGTTTTTACTGGATACCTGACTGCCACAAAACGTTGTACAGCTAGCCAGCAAATGATAGAAACATTGTTGGCAAAGTAGACATATATCTGAAGATCAACACGGATACCTTCCCAATAAAGATGTGAAGAACGCTACTGAACAAGACCAGGGTATCGACGATTCCCAGACTGATAATATGCAGATGATTGAAACGCGTAGTTGTGTAGAGTTTGTTGGTGAAACTGGCTCTCACTGCTAACCAGATTGCCTAGGCCACCGACAACAATGATGACAGCGACGTTGTTGTACTCAGGTTGTGCGGTTGATGTTGATGAAACATGGTTGCTTTGTTTGTTATCATTATTTAAATAAAAACTGAAAGTTTTAGTGAACATTTTGTACTATAAGTACCTGTCAACTTATGTCTAATATAGTTATTTAAATGTCCAGTTTCCTCATTTGACTTGGAGCCAAATTGTATTCAATCCAATCGGTCTTTGTGGGTACTGTAGTTTAGCTCCCCCCTTTGAAATTGACCAAACGCGAAGTCTAGCCTGGGTTAACCAACCAGGAGGCACTAGAATACACACAATATGATACCTAACACCCAAAAATGTTATTCACATGGACAAGTGCCTTTTTATTTGGAATCGAATTTGTAAGCTCAGTGTTTGTTGTGCTGTGCTGTTGTAGGTCCAGGCCTGACCAATACGGTGACTGCGGTCAAGAATGCTCAAATGGCCGAATCACCCGTGCTTCTGCTGGGCGGGGCCGCAGCCGGCCTCCTCAAAGGTCGTGGTGCGCTGCAGGACATCGACCAGATGGCCCTGTTCAAGCCACTGTGCAAATACACGGCTACTGTGACTCGTGTTCGAGATATTGTGCCCACGTTGCGGGAGGCAATTCGCGCGGCACAGTCGGATACGCCAGGTACTGTTAGGAGGTATTTTAAAGTTATGTATAAATCGATTTCATCAACCACCCACAGAGAAGTCGAAGCCTTGTCACAGTCATTAAGGTGCTGTGTATTAAGGGGTTCATGGTAAAAGTTGTCCTGAATTGAAAAAGTCGAATCACTAAATTGCTTGTAGTGAAATAATCATCCCATTTTGTTAATCATGTTTAAAAAGTCTTCATTAAACAATCGTACTGAAAGAAGATCATCATTTAGAATAAATCGTATTGATTATTAATTTTATTTAAAAAAATATTTGTGCAACATTACTTGCAAGTAGTATTATGTTTTATTATAATTTTTATATGAATATCATAAAAAATAGTTTGTTATTTATATAAAAATTATGATAAAAGACGATACTACTTGCAAGTAATGTTGCACACATATTTTTATTTTTTTACTAAAAAGTGACTCACCTTGTAATATATTCAATGATGTCTTCGATACGACTTGGACAAAGCGCTGTGTATTATGTACTGAGGAGGGTTGCCTTGACGATGTATTTTTTTATAAACAGTTGTAGGTAGGTAGCAAAATTGGACCAGATTATTGCAGTTCGTTTTTGTCAGATTTCGTTGCCTACCTGTCGGTCTGACCAAAGTTAACTAAAGTTTAGTTCGTTAACAAAAAAATCATTATACCGAATTATAAGGACACGGAATAAAGATAGCAGTGGCTTATACTTATGCTAATAGCACTACATTTATAAAATATCGATTATTGGACGATATATCAATTTGTATGAATGTACAATGTCCACAAAAAGTGTTGACAATATTCTAGTTGGTTGTCATCATCAGGCAGTGTGTTTATATGTAATTTCCTTATGCACAATAAGTACGCAAGAATTCATAGGGGACGATAATAATAGGCAAATTACAGTTGCTAACGCGCTTTATTTGAGAGAAGAATATTCCACTTATTTAACAATATTTTCGTTTTCTATTTGGTAAGTACATAAATCTCGGTTATTTGTTTTGTCTATAACTGTTGACAGACAATTTTGAATTTGGATTTCCTTAATTTAAAATAGATAGTTCATTATGCCTATATGTAGGGCATTTTATGTACATATTATGTAAGACGTAAACTTGAGATTATTTCCAATAACCCAAAATTGGTGTTTCTACAGATTTCAACTTGTTTTTATGTAATTCACCCTGTTTTGATATCAAAGAGTTGTGTAAAGTTACATTACCTATGCCGTTAGAAACACAAAATGGCTGATCATAAATGTTTTCAATGTTGACTGAAATGCTTGTCCTATAATTGAGATATCCTGGTTTTATTGGGCCTGTTGTTTATTATATTTATTTATTTTAAATGGGGGTTGGACAGTGTAGCTAACTATTCGTGATATGTTGTTGTTTCAACATCCATAATTGTTAAATTATATAATAGACAACAGAAAGTAATGTGACTTACATAAATGTACACTACTTAATTATGTATAAGCCCACGAGAAAGCAACGAGGCTCTGAATTTTATTTTAGCTTTGCTTAATTTTCTTGTCTGTTCTTTGTGTTTTGTTCACTTTTTCTTCGATATTTAAATTACTTGAACAGAGGAGGAAGAATAAGTTTCTTCGACTTTTACCAAAAATAATAGGTTGATTTGAGAAAACACTTTATTTAGACCTAAGGTGTAAGGATTTCATTTTTGTAACAGCTTCTATAATGTAAAATACTACTGTTTTAGGTTTTCTATTAACAGTAGTATAAGCTTTTAAAGAAAAAATAAAAGTGTTTTTTTTGTGCTAATGTTGCTAAATGAGTTATAGATTTGAAGGTATTAATTACGTTATGTCAATATCAATTCTAATTATACAAACAAATTATGTATATCTGCTACAATTGAAAATAAAATGACAATTGACACGGCTACATACTCGCTAAAAAAGGACATGTTGCAAAGTATTCAACTCATACTGTAGTAGTTCTCTCAGTGTTTTCAGGAACGTGGAAATTGGATATTTCTGCTTCAACTCCGACGTATTTTACAAAACCAAGAGCTTGTTTTGAAGGGTTACTACAACGTTATCTTGATGATAGAGTCTATAGAGTTGGTATATATTTCCACCCTAGCGAATGTAAAGCCATTTTCTTCATCACTTATTTATTGTGAAGAAAGATGAACAATTTTTGTGATTTGATCAATGTCTAAGTGAGATTGCACCTTGCTGCACTTAAATCGATTGGAAGCTTCTCCTAATTAATACGTTTTTATAGATGACCAGTGATTCCAGGATAGTGGAATCTTCTTTTTAATTAAGATTTCATCAATGATGCGGGTGTGGGTAATAATTGTCTTGTCCAGGATATGTGCAGTAGCTTTGTATAGACAAGGAGGTATTGAATCACTTTCAGTAGCTTTCCCAGCATTTATATTACATAGCTGAGTAAAAATCCCGTCCAATCATCCAGAAAAAAGGGACAGATCAAAAACAGTCCTTGTACTGAATGATTTTTGTTGTTTGCCAGAATGTTTTAGTTTCAACTGTAAGTAATTTCCAAATAGCTGTTTTACCTTGTTTAGCAACCCGCGGTGTGTAGTCAAAATTGGGTACATGTCTCGACAACGTACCTCAACAGTATTCAACTCCGAATGGATTTCGAAATTAGCCGCCGAATCGTGGCTAAGGAAAGGTTCAAAGCCAACACTCTGTTCCTATGTCCCGCCTTTGTATTTGTGATATTGATGTTTCGACTTCAGGCATTAAAACTTTAAAGCAGCATATGCTAACCAAAAAAATTTTTGTGGGATAAACTTAGATTCCAGTTATTCTGTTGTCAACGGATTCCAATTCAACAAAATCTGTTGCTGCATAAATTAGGTGGCTTTGGCACACAGTCAAGACAAGTAACTTTTTTAATTGTGAGAACAAATCATCCGCTTTGTACAAGGTGATGTTTCCAGATTCACCAATTGCAGCGAATTTTATTTGTTCACGAACATAACAGGCATATTTGGTCAATTTTGCGATAACTCCCCATTGCAAAGGAAATATATCTGTTTCTATTTGTCACAATAGTTACTATTCAATGAGGCGGATGGTCTGATGATTATAAAAGTAAGATTCCTAGAAGATGGAAAAGTGGCTGTTCTTCAAGAATTGCACAAAAATGGCTGTTTATGCTATCGATGGTGCTAATCTTTCTCGTCAAGCATGCATTCTCGGACTTCTCAGACTCCTGTAATGCAACGAGGGGTGAGTTCTTCGTTTTAATGAGCACTTTATTATGATATTCTATTCATTATCATACATAGATTATAGTCCTGCTTAAAAAGATCTGTTTTTTATTTCATTTGTGCTAAAAATGGTGTTTGCAAACAACTTCGCGAGGCGATAGGATTGGAAAATTTGCTTGGTGTAGGTGTATGCAAATTGCATACAGTATCCAACGCAAACCGGTGTGCTACAAAGGATTTGTTCAGCGAAATTCCTAAGTTATTAGATTACGTTTTGCTTTCTTCGAACGAAGCCACAAACGTCGACAATTATTTATTTTTCAGCTTCAAAAGAGAATTGCATCTCGAACGCCACAATTTTCAACTCGGTAGGTTGACTTAACGTTAACTGTTACTAAATGAATATTATTAATAACAATAGTTTATTTTTAAAATTGTTATTGGCTCATTTTGCATACTTGTCTGCAACGGCTTGAAGAACAATGGGAAAGTATATTGGCATATTTACAGAAATATCAGGATGATAGACAAATTGTGTCATTTCATGGCAAGCGTGTGCTACGAGCTATTTCAAATACAGACACTCGGCTAAACATGCGATTTTTGATCCATGCTTCGAAGGTCAGTGAAAAGTTTGAACAAACGTTTCAAAGTTCGTCTATATTGATCCATAAACTACATGCCAATTTGATCTCGTTACTGATGACAATTGCTGCCCAATTTATGAGTAAGGATGTCTGTAGCTGTCTGGAAAATCGATTTTGAGGATCAACTTCCATTGAACGAGATTCTCATTGGCCAAGAACCAACAGCTCTATGTATTGCCTCAAAATGACAAGAACGTTTTCCTTCACATGAAGGTATAATTCAAACTATATTACATCTTGCATTTAATAAATATTACTATTTTTAAATATAAAGCGTGATTTTGTTTTTGATTTCAGTTGTTTCAGCTGTTTCTATTGACATTGCAGGATGCATTACTCAAAAAACAATCTAAGTTTAAGTATGATGGTCTTTTCTTGTTACCATCTCTGCGGATTATGTAGCCAGAGTGACTTTAGCATCTGATCCTCGAAACCTCGAAAGAGAAATATCGTTTTGTTATCTTTTCTGGGGGGTATTCTATGATATTTCTGAAATTCGGATTTTTGTGTTTGGTGTATGTAAATATGAATCGCATATCCATCAGTTACTGATGAATATTTATTAATCTATGATTTCAATACAGAAAGACCACAGAATATAATTTATGTTTACCCATACTATTACTCTATCAGAAAGATTTTAAATTTCTAGTATGGCAGAGGGCGTGGATGTTTTATGGACAATATTTAGGTTTTACTAAATAGAAAGTAATTACCTTTTCAGTGATAATGAGATGTTAGGATTGGATAGTGCTCATTGGAATGTTGGGACTAGATACTGCTCATTTAACTGCTGGGATTAGATAGTGCTCATTTAAATGTTGCGACTTGATAGTGCTCATTGTAATGTTTGGATTAGATCATGTTCATTGGAATGCTGGGATTGGATAGTGCTCATTACAATGTTGGGACTTGATAGTACTCATTGGAATGTTGGGACTGGATACTGCTCATTGAAAGTTGGGACTAGATAGTGCTCATTGGAATGTTGGTATAGGATAGTGCACATTGGAATGTTGGGATTGGATACTGCTCATTGAAATGTTGGGACTAGATAGTGCTCATTGGAATGTTGGGATTAGATAGTGCTCATTGAAAGTTGGGATTGGATAGTGCCCATTGGAATGTTGGGATTGGATAGTGCTCATTGGAATGTTGGGATTTTATTGTGCTCATTGGAATGTTGTGTTTTCGTAGCTTTGTTTATTTTTTATAGGATGGGGTTGCTGGCCCCAAGCCCAACCCCCAACCTGGAGGACCAGGGAATCAAATTTAGTCTGGCATCTATCCCTCCGCCTGTCCGGCTTGGGTGGCCCTTCTGGGAGTATAGACTCC
>JAUYWI010093375.1:0-12084 GCA_034780595.1 Parotoplana pacifica | reverse complement strand
AACTCAACATATCTTTCTGCTCTTGTGATATTTTCTTCTATTGATCTTACTACACGTCTTTGCCACATATACAATTAGTTCTGCAGACCTGCCAAGTGTCTCGGGTTGAATTTCCCAGTATTTTAAAATTCTAAATTTTAAATACATAGATACCTTTTCTATCATATTCTAAGAAATTCCGCTCTTGGTGCAATGTCATATATAACCACCTTTAAAATACCGCAAATTCTTTAATAGGTAAATTGTTTGACCTTTTTGCGGTAAATTGAATGAAAAGACTGACTATCTATCTATCTATCTATATAAACATTTGCTGCATGCAAGGGATACTTTGTTTTCTTCCAGCAACTCCGGTGTGTTTCAGTTTAGTTTGAAAGAACCATACAGAAATACCTTCTTCGTTGAACAGAGAAACTAACATCTGTAGTGGTTCTGAAATTGGGAGGGGTGTACCTTTAGATGTTTCTATTTTAAAAATACAAGCGTGCTACTGAACAGTTTAAAATGACTGACGTGTAGTCTTTATATATTGCACTTAAACGATACATTATGACTATATTCTTCATGCCTGTGTACCTATATTCCTGTAGACACATGATAAAGAATTAATATTTCGACAATACATGTATACCATAAATTTTATAAAATAGGTAGATTCCAAAATTTTAACTTGTCCCGGATTGGCAGGTCTGCTTCTACTTAGAAAGAAACATGAGTGGGAAGGATTTTCTGATATAATTATGTATTTTCGTTTTACAAATTGAAATGAATCCTTAAAAATCGGTCACTAGTATAGCTATTTGGTAGTATGCATTGAATTTGTGATTTTTAATTAATTATTGTGTCCAGTCTGAAAATCTAGATTCTATGTACCCGAAATTTGTGAAAACAATTATTACTAAATATATGATTTACGCGCCATATTTATAGTTGATGCAATGAGTATTGTTTTATCGTTAACCATTGAACTTTAGAAAACAAATAGTGGTAAGGTTCTTGAAACTCGGTTACCTTGTATTCATTCAAATAATATTGTTTAAACTGTAGGTGTTTTAAGTTGGCTGTCATATCTGACATTTTATTAAGATAACCTTATGCTCTAGGTGGTGATAAGTAGTAATTTTGATAAACTAAAATGTTACAATCTCGTATGGAATACTGACATTTTCGTCAGTTCAGGGCCTTATGTTCCAATAAAATTTTGTGTCAAGTGCACTTTTGGTATATAACTTTGATTGTTGACCGCTCGCACCTGACCGTTATTGACATAAGTAGAATGAAATCTTTACTGCAGCAAACATACAAAAAATTTAAAAAATAACTAAAATTTGTCAAGCCTTCGACCGTACTAACATCATAGTAATGAATTAATATAACCAAAAGATGTGTTTTTTCAAGATCAATTCAAAACTATGTAATCATGTGCATCTTGTTCCACACCCAAGCTTAGCGATTGAAATGGCTAATACCATTTTACTAGAAATTGGACAAAATGTTGAGTCTCCTTCGTTTTATAGTATTCTTGCTGAGGAATCGAGTACAGAATAATTAGCAGTGTGCATTCGTTGGGTTGATTCATTTCCTACAAGCCCATGAAGACTTTCTTGGGTTTTACGCAATCTCAAATGTAAATGCCGATACCATATACAATTCAATTAAAGATGTCTTAACTTGACCGATTTTGTCATTAGGCAATTGCTGCGGTCAATGATGTTTTGACGGTGCTGCTTCAATGGCAGGTGTTCGAACAGGGGTTGCAAAACAAATTGAATGCATAATGGCTTACTTATTCATTGTTATGGAGGGACATGAGCTTAGTTTATCTGTTAAAGATGTGACAGCGCAATGTAATCTCAGAAATGCCATGGACATCGTGCATGAAATATGCAAACTTATTTGTAAAAAATCGCCCATTTCCATCGATTGAAAGAGGAAACAGACCCTGATAATGAGGTCTTAGAACATGGTATCACAGTACTGAGCTTCACACTGTGGACGGTGCGAGGTAAAAGCTTCTCCTGTATTAAAGAAACGGTATTATCCAAAAACGTTGGCAAGAATGTTTAGAGCATCCTTTAGAATCTGAAATCAGAGCACAAATAAACGGTTCTCAATGTCAAATGAAGAAATTTGATTTCTTTTTCGGTTTGATACTGAGTGAACTGATTTACCGACAATCTGGCAGCTGCTCTTCAGGACACTAAATTATCTACTTGCGAAGCACAACGACTTGTAACACAAACAGTTGTTACACTAAAAAATGTCCGGTCAGACAAGTCCTTTGAAGCTTTATTTACAACTGCTAGAAATAAAAAGAAGCACTGGATGTGGACTATCCGCTCCTTCCCAGAAAGCGTAAACGACCGTGCAGATATGAAGATTGGCAGTGAGGATTTCACCATGGTGAGGCTATGCATCGGTACCGCCAAATTTATTTTGAAGGTATTGATCTCGCAACCAGTGCCTTTGAAGGCAGAATAAATCGAACTGGATTCAAGATGTATCAATCAACTGAGTTATTTTTGTTGAAATACATACAAAACAATGTTGTCAATGAAGATTAATTTTCTGAAATTGAACGAATGTACTCTACCGATGTGAACCATTATTTCGAACAATGCTAACTCAATTGGAGGACGAACAAGTTGGCCGGAAACAATAACTTTTCGCCGACATTCTACGATTTATGAAATCTACAACAGCTGCTGTCCGATCTGCTTAAGTGAGGTAGAGATGTTGGTTTGTCTACATCTGGTCAGCCCAGCCACAACCGCGGTTTCGGAAATTCCTTTTCTGTGATGAGACGTCTTAAGAACTATTTACGCTCCACAATGTCCTCCGAACGTTTGAATAGTGTAGCAATTTTAAGTGTTCACAAAGAGAAGACCATTCTATTGCTAACACTTTGATTTGCGCCTACGACCATCGTTTCAAACTATTTTGACTCTTTTAAAACATAAAGAATTACAGTATCATTGCATATAATACCTATGTTATTTTACCACATTATTTTAGACAGATTAATTAACTTATATCGGCATCTGTGGTTTTAATAACTAAACAAAATATGTGTACTACTTGGCCCCCCCATTTTCCAAAACTCTTCTGCCGGCCATGTAATTGACTATAAATTTAGTGATATATTCTCGAACTTCCTGATAATTTTTCAAAATCTTTGTTGCGTCTTTGAGATTCCATATTTTGAAATAATGTCACGATCCTGTAGTATTTTAATTTATGACCACATGTTGTCTCCCATTGTCATGCATTATGAACATTCTGTGGGTTCACGTATATAAGCAATCATTATCCAACATTTCCTCATCTTCCAAAATCTCAAAATAAGAATTCCCTGCGAAATTATAATATATAGAATGAAATCTTTACTTCAGCAAACATACAAAATTAAAAAATAATAAATAAAATCAGTCAAACCTTCGACAGTACTAACATCCTAGAAATGAATATAATCCAACTATAAGATATGCAAAAATATTTGATTCCAACCTCAAAACAGCATTTTCTCAAGATCAAATCAAAACTACGTAATCATGTGCATCTTGTTCTACACCCAAGCTGCAGCATGGTTAGATTGTCAGTCAAGCTACTATCTAGTTTATCCGAAATCCTAACAATATCCATGAAAAAGTCCAGTCATAAGAAATATTTAAAATGCAAAGCAATAACTAGAAATATGGTGCGGTACTTAGGACCCTTAGCGGTAGGTTTTAACCAGTTTTATGTGTACAGTACACAATCGTCACTTCCAATAATCTAGTTTCAACATGCAAAAGGCACTAGTTGAATCAACTGCAGTAATGTAGTTGTTCCTACTAAGATGTCTTACAGTGACCACAATTATGATATTTTTGGTATTATTTGTCATATTGGTTCTTCAATCAACCATGGCCATTACATTTCTTATATAAGGAGTATGTATTGTTGGTATAAATATAATTATTCCATCATCTCAAAAGTAGATATTGATTTACCTTTTAATTCAACTAGTGCTATTTGGTCATTACAATTTAAATAATAACTAGATTATGGAAAGAGTGATGGTTATGCATATGTTAGAACAATTTTGTGAAATCAACAATTATGTATAATTGTTGATTTCCCAACAATTTTCCATAATTGTTCAGCGATTAGGACAATTATGCATAATTGCTGTAATTTGATATTATAATAATATGTTATTAATACATAATAGATATTTGATTTTGCTTTTTAACTTATTTTCTTTTGAACTTGAGTATGATTAACAAATGTACATAGGAATTACAAGTGGAACCAGCTGCTTAATTCAATATGGGACGTACTAATACAATTTTGCATAATCGTTACTTATAGTTTCAACAATTACGCATAATTGACCTAATCGCTGAACAATTATGCATAATTGTAGATTTCGCATATTTGTTCTAACATATACATAAAATTGATTTAAATTCAGCACTGATGGTCCAAAGTCTGGCACCATATTTCTTATTATAGTTTTGCATTTCTGACTGGATTTTTTTAATGGTTTTTGGATAAACTAGATACTACTTTCAATTACCGAGCTTGACTGACCATTTTTTTACAAAGTTAATTTGGCTTTAGACGTGGATGCGGCACTAGAGAGGCAATAGGAACAATGAGAACAATCATCGAAAGAAGCCTTGAATAAGATAATGGACTATACATATGCTTCGACTTTGAGAAGGCATTTGACAGGGTAAATTGGAAAACAGTAATGGAAACACTCAAACACTGAGGAATTGACTGGAAGGACAGAACACTATAGATAGATATTTAATTCTATGATATTAGTACTGTTGAAGGCTTTCCATATTTTAAATTTATTAGTTTTTAATTTTGTATGTTTGATGCAGTAAAGATTTCATTCAACATTTAATTTCAATAAAATATTTGAAAAAGTATATACCTACCTGGTATGGTGGACGTCAAAGACCATCAACCATAAATTTAAAAAACCATTTCAAATGCTTTCTTAATTCTAAGTCTCAAATTTGAGCCTAATAGAATGTTTGATTTAGATTGTAGAATCATTTGTGATTTATCGATTTTTTTGCCCCAAAATATTGGTTATCAATGTTTTTGATTTTTTATGGATTTATATTACTGAGTGTTTAATTTTTAGCCCTCTTATGACGTCATAGGTTCTACTATCGACTTCTTTTCTAAAAAATTGTTTGCCCTAAGACAATTCAAGGTACCAATGTACCAAATTTCTGCTCAATCCATCCACAAGAATTATTATATTGAAGGGTGGGGGGTACACTCTCCTCCATTATCAGGCACATATAATAAAATAGGGTTATGAGCCAAGGATTAATAAGTAATAGGGAGCCAAAATCGTTATCAGAATCAATGTCAAAAATATTATCAAATTTGGAAGATTATTCCCTGGACAAGGAGGAGAGAAAATGATTCTTTTGTAATGGATCTTGAGTAAATAAAATATCAATAATGACAAAATGTTCAGAAATGATTTAAAAATGTCTTAACATTTCCGGAAATTAGAATGCCTGTATTGGGGGAGTAACATATCCTTTGTTTCCTCCGGTTCTCTTTTCCTTTGTAAATTTTTTAAACTGTATTTAAAAATGGTATAAAAAAGGCAAAATACATAAAACTATTTATATTATTTGTATCCTAAAAACTGATCTGATATGGTATCTATGTATATTATTGAACAACTACAAAAATCAGTTTTATGTATAAGAAATAAAAAGAAACTTACTTCAAAATCTGCTCGAACCATGGACAGTTGAATATCTCTATCACCAATAAAACTATCAATATTGACAACAATTTTGTTTGGATTACCACTCATAAGTTTTTTCATCTCTTCACATTTGAATAGAAGTTTGAGCCTTGGTTTCTTTTTGTCCAAAGTTTGTATTTTATATTTCTCCTTAATGAATTTTGTCATGTGATCATATAAGGCAAGATCAAAATTTCTTCCACCCAAATTGGCATTCCACTTTTTTGTATATACTTTTATGTCTTCATTACTAAAGCCACAAATAGCAATTTGAATATGAGTTTGGCCCATATCAATAAAAACCACATTTCTTCGTACACCTCTTTGTAGAGGTGGTAAATCAGAAGTATGCAGACCATATGAAAGACTAACTACAATAAAATTAATAAAACAAATTAGGAAACATAATATTACACAATAAATAGTTGGTTTAGAGTAAAAACGTTGTATCTGAAAAATGCTACTTTTTAGAAAATCAAAAAAACTGTTATACTTTTAATTGGTACTGCCTAAGTATACTTGGTTTTTATTATGAATTTTAAAACATTAATTGGCCAGGACCTGCTTTGACAGCGTGAGTGCCCTTTAATAAAGAAACAGGCTTTCCAACATATTTCTTCTGATGATCTTCTATCTTCACTCTTCTTATGCAAACATTGCCAATTTTCCTCACTTTTATTCTTTGATATGAAATACACGAAAATTTTATATTGCGCAGGCTGTGATTGTGCCTGGCTGTTGAAGCCCAACAAGATTGAAACAGTCGTCCTGGGCTATCACTTGCGAGTAATATGAATAAGTAGTATATTTTTATCAAAGTGTACCTGTTATTTTTATTAATGCTCTTAACATAATATTTGCTTATAAAAATATAGTTGGCATAGCATAATATTACAAACAACAATTTCCTTTCTAAATATAGGTACATACGAAGTTTTCATACTGGATTAAATAACAGATACGAGCTTTTCCTATTTCAGTATTTTGTAAATTTTAGATTAATATTGGCAAATATTTTGGAGATAACAATACTTTTTATGAGTTAATAGAAATTCAATTTACAAGAAAAAAATTCTCAAGGTCACACGTGGGTCAACCTACATCAAAGTCAATTTTTAGCAATGGAAAATAATATGAAAGATTAATTTAGGCATAAATGGAAACAATTTGTTCCATATAAATGTATTTAAAAAACTGTAGACATACAGGTAATACATCTGTTAACACCGTATTTAACTGATAAAATATTTACTTATGGTACTAGGCCAGGACCAAAATGGTCCAGAATGATTCTGAGAGTTACAGGTAGCTATTTGGGCAGGTTATTGAGGACATATTGAGGCGTTAATCAGACTAATATCTTATATTTATATTCTAAAAACATTTTTCAATCCTTCTAATGCCATTATATTGGGTTTCTAAGCTTGTAAAAAGTACTGGAAAGATCCAGTGCTGAAAAATTGGTCGGTGACTCTCTGTCAGAGAGAAATAAACCGTCCTCTTAAAAATAAATGTTGATGATGAGGCCTTCAAAACACCATAACTAAGTATACTGAATGTTTACTAGCCAGGTTGTATATAGACATAAAATAAGTAATATACATCGCTGTTGGTGGGTGGGTTAGTAGTCCAGCGGTGAGAATGCTTGCATGCTAATCAGAATGTCCGAAGTTAGAATCTTGCTATCTGTGTACAGATGAGTAGCAAATACCCCAAAAATAGTATATAGATGTCCGGCTAATATTTAATTTCTTAATTTCTTATTAGTGTACATAATAAAAAAAAATTCATACAAAGGTCACATGTACACTTAATACTATAAGCTTTTGTCAAAATTAATTTAAACTAAAGAAAATAAAAGTAACCGTTTTCCAAAATTCGCATACGTTCAAAATTGATAAATTCGGATTAATTATTTCTAAATTTCAAAACTAATTATACAGCAGTAGAAATTGATAATAGATGCATGCGAATAGAAGTCAAAAACATAGAATAATACGAGTATTTACCATTAGAAGTCAAAAACCATCGATATTTACCATCGATTTATTTACAAAATAGTTTCAATTACTAGGATTTATTCAAAATCCTGGAACTTTTTGATTCGCCCTCGTATTTCGATATGTTTCAATACACCAGTTTTCTTTTCAAGAATTATAAAACTGAAACTAACAGAGTATCAATTTAAACAATTAAAATTATAAATTCAAAGATAAAACAGATAGCACAACGTAACTCTAACGATAAAAGATGCAAAGTTCCATAAAAATAAAACTACTAAGTTAAAAAAAAGTTTGAGAAAAAATGAATAAATTAATATTAAGGTTATAATTTTTTAAATAATATACGTAGCTTCTCTTATTTTATTGGTAGATAACCATTGAATTGAGAGCCTGACAATTTTGTTCTAGCTAATCTCTGACGTCATTTTTAAAACTACCAATGACAATGATACATCCTGCATAGTGTCTCCAAAAAATCAAAGTTATTTCAACAAAAGCACAAAATTAGAAGTCTGAGAGATATTGTTCATCCTGGACACAATTATAAGTTAGAATCTGGCAGCAATATGTGAAGTATGTGTTGAATAATTGTGAGTTCTCAAGACTGAGTCAATACATAATGTAAGAGGCCGGCTACCTCACATTTCATTGTTCTAGTGAGCTTGATAACAAAGTACATAGTCTTATCGTCAACCTTCAAATAATGCTGAGGTCGGTATATACTATAATTACATTCATTATTATTATTTTGTTAGAAATACAATGACTTTATCAGGTACTATTGTGTTTATGTGTGCCTTTTATATTTTACTATATGGATTTTCATGCTTGACTAATATATTATGTTACCAAAAATAGTTATTTATTAGTCAACCATGAAAATAAAGTATTTGTCTTGCTAGTCATCCGATATTGGTACATATGTTTTTAATTCGAAGGTCAAGAGAGTATATTTTGCTTGATAAAAGTCTAAACCCCCCAAAAACTATTATTTAAAATCGTCTCTAGTTACATAACATAAATATTATTTATAACATACAAAATATTGTGATCGTTAATTATGTTTAAGAGAAACTATTCTTTTGTCATTCGCCTGAAAAGTTACATTTCTTTTGGTTATTTATGTAGAAAAGAAAAAATATAAAATTATGATCCTGTAGCATGCTTTGGATTTGATAGATAGATTGGCATGTACTTCTGTACGGTCTGAACCTAAATTACGTTACACTAAGAATAAGCCCGTTGTTGACCACATTTACTAGTACTCGTAGCATTGAGTAAAACATGTTCACCTATAATATCATTATTTGGGTTTTCCTCTAACTCTTGCAACTTTTGTGCAATTATCGATTTTTCTTTATTTACTGATCACATTTCACAAAACTCCTCTGTTAACTGATCAATAATCTTCTGAACAACGTTTTTCAAGGCTTCAAATGGTATCCATTATATCTAGTTGCTTTTTTGTCATTCAACTGCTTTAGTAAAGCTTCTACCTCCTCTACAGTGGCATACTTAAGAACTGGTAGTATGGGCTCATCAAGGTCTAAACTTCTGACTTGCCGTGTTCTACAAATAATTTACAGAAGTGATTAGCAAATGTTAACTTTGATATCTAAAACTATTTGTCTTTGATAATCTTATTAAGCTTCATCGGTCGCACTCATTCAGAAGGTACATCTAACTGTTTTCGATCGTTTTCTTCAATATATGTATTACTCCTTTTCTATTTGCGCCATTTATCTGTAGAAAAGTATTTCATCCTTTTAAACCTATGAATCTAATGTTGCAAATTAGAGTTAAATAATTTGTACCAAAATAACGAAATTAAACACTTCTAGGGAAAAAGCCAAGGGTGTCACATTCAGATATTAAGGAATGAGCGCATAAGAAACATAGATATGGACCTGCCTCAAAGCATAGAACAAGATAGACAGAGGAATTTGATAACATTTGCACCAATGCACATATGTACAACAACAATACTGTTAAGAATTTTGGTTACCAGTCTTAAATTACTTCTAGTTTAAGTATGAACTATTATATATCTCGATTGTGTACCCAATATGGTCAAATTTTGATTTGTTTTCACTGTAACAGATCACTTTGTGATGCTATTGCTAGCAGGGGTCATATAACCACATTTTGGGGAACTTGCCATATACTTTCCTTCATCTCTAAAAATATCAACTTTATCAGTTTCTGCAAGAAAGGATAAAAGAAATATAGGTCGCTTTTACATCCTTTTGGCAGTTATACTGTTAATAAAATTTTCTCTGTGACATTTTTGATGACATTTCTTGTCTTGTTTCATTTAATTGGTAAATTCATAGAAGTTTATCTTCCATTTATTGTAAACTTGTTTGTTTAACACTTAAAGTAATGTAGTCCAGTAACGTTAACTAGACGTTTTCTTTAATGCAGTAATTTATATAATATAGTTCAAAAAAATTCAACTGACTTGCAACCATGTCATTAAGAAGATGAACATCTGTCAACCCTGCTAATTTAGATGCACAAAGAATGTGCTTCCTCTGAACATCTGTAAAGTAAATTGGTACATTGATTATGACAGATTGAATGCCAATTTGTACATGCTTGTCAATGACTTCTTTCAGTTTTGCCAATTGAATTGCCAATAGATGAACTGGATGAATATCCAAATACTGATTAGTATATTGTACCTAAAATAAAAATTATGGATAATATTGTTGGAAAGGAATGACTTCAGTATCTGAAAAATCCTTGATTTGTAGTATAAGGTATCTATAGTATATAATTTTTTTTTTTAAAGTATCAGTGTAAAAATATTGACATAAATTTCATAGGAAAGATGTAGCCATGCAGTGATTAATAGAAATCTACATGGAGGTTATACATTTGATACCAACTTAAAAATGACCATTATCATCTATATACTTTGATGTCAGAACATTTTGAATTATAAAAATATTAATTATAATGTACATTTTGCATTTTAAACAGAATAAAAGCAGCCAGTAGCCATGTGGGTAACACACTGGACTATTGATCAGGAAGTACCCAGTCGTAACTCACTATAAGTTACTTGGTGAACAGGGTCCCAAAAGTGCTCAGAGACTAGACAACCCACATCTGATCTGCCTGATAAGTGGTCAAGGTGTCCCCAAGAGAGCCGGTCTTGGCCCAAGGACCATGAAGAGGTTGTCACCAGTGACTAATATATGCTGCCTCCCATGGTGATTGTGGGGTACTGAAACTACTTACAAAGTAGTATTTGTGAAAGCCATATAATCAGCAAATCACAGTTAAATAGGCTCTTAGATACTGTGATAACATCACTCAATGTTGCAACAGGGATCACAGCTGATCCGAACTGCCAGACAACAACAAACAGAATAAAAACTACAAAACAACTTACTAAAATGCCATCTCTTTGATCATTTAACCTACAAAGAGCTCCACTACACTTGATTTCATGTTCCATTTCAGTATCATCTTTACCAATTAGATTCAAAATTCCAGTAATGGTATTTCTAATATTATGCACATGATTATGCTTTGCTGCAAATCCAACAAATCTTCTTTTATTGGTAAAAGACACATAAGATCTAAAATGGAATAATTTTAAAAATATTAGGCCAACTGACAAATATCCTTAAGTCTTTTACCACTAAAAATATTGAATGTTACAGTAGCTATACTTAGCTGTCATATAAAATATCAGTTGTTCAGTAAAAAATAGATTAATAAAAATAAAACAATTATGCATTTTAAAATTAGACTATTTCTTGATTATTTGCTTACACACAAAATAAAATCAATTCTATAATGTAAACAGGTACATTGTTAGAGAAGTTTTTATAAATATGAATTAGTCTAAATAGTTTTAATAAATTTTATTACAAAAAGAATTAGGTGGTTAGTTTGAGCAGCATGTTTATACAACCCCAGCCACTTCCAATGCCCAAAGGTTGTATTTAAAGAACAATTCTGACAAAACAATTTTAAAAGATTCCATAGTACCTTATAATCTATTTAATTCAGAGCAATCATTCATTGATTAATATCCTGTTCCAAGCTACAAGCATGTCTTTCATAAAAGCTACTATGGAATTA
The DNA here is from genome assembly GCA_034780595.1 of Parotoplana pacifica. Classification (NCBI taxonomy): domain Eukaryota; kingdom Metazoa; phylum Platyhelminthes; order Proseriata; family Otoplanidae; genus Parotoplana; species Parotoplana pacifica. The sequence goes on along the minus strand of JAUYWI010093375.1, from coordinate 210 downwards.
TTAAAAATTGTTCTTTAAATATCACACATTTTTAGACATAGGCATTGGAAGTGGCCAGCTGTATAAACAATAAGTATTAACAAAAATAGCCAAAATGCTGTAAAATATATTATATATTTATTACATTAAAAACATATAATTACAAGTTTTTGGCATGACACACCCTGATCATGCAATAATAAGAATAAATTTAAAATCAAAACCAAAGAC
>JAUYWI010093364.1:0-12087 GCA_034780595.1 Parotoplana pacifica | reverse complement strand
GTAATTGACACTCAAACTTTCGAGTTTTAGTCTAATTTGTTTCCAATAAAAATAAATCTTATCTTATCTTATCTTATCTAATAGATTTATAAGAATATTTTTTATATCTATCATAATAGGTATTCGAATCTACTGTAAATGAGACAAAATATCTCAACGCGATTTTTTGGTATATGTAAAGAACACAATTAATTGCTTGATGAGTTCCATTTATTTATTTTAAAAAAATCGATTTTGAATGTCAAATCGGCAATTCTTAGCATGTGCATAATTATACATTTTGAGCTGCTTAATTTCCGGTCAAATAAATATATTTTGCAACAAATTAATTGACATGTCAGGGGAAAACGTTTGATATTACAGAGAGTGTTTTAGAACTGTTATACATGACGTCAGTAGCTCTTGGCAGTTGAATTATTTTCTAATTCATTCAAATGAATAAATTCTATTTTGATTTTATCACTGCTAAGCTACTACTTTGGCTAGTTGGTAGTAGGCAGCTGCTGTCAGTTTTATTAGTTCATGGAAACTTCAGTGCAGTGCCTTTCTTTTTATAGTTTGGTGAATATGTCGTGGATTACATGGCCTATATATTATAACCAAACATGAAATCAATTCTAATTTATTTGTAGAGGTTTAGTATCTAGAATATTGTAGCGCTACCACGATTCATAAAATATTTTAACTTTATTGGTTTGCTAGCTGCTGATCACTTGGTAAACACGATGAAGATAAATTCAGGTTGTTTTAGGTCTCAATTTTGGTGTTACTTGATCTTAGAAATAGAACACTTATAAGATTAAATGCATTATAGAGTGAAAAAGTTTGGAGGATAACTTTAGATTTAATCTATATTTTTTGCCATTATATTTTGACTTTATCTTGTACTTCAAATATTAAATGTTGGTCATTGCATCTGGGTAAATTTCTGGCTGAATTTTTTTTACCTATATAGGTTTTGTTGGTTAATATGACAGAAATGAGATTCAAATTAAAATATCAATTCCAGTTTGCTGTATATAATACATACCTATGTATACGCAGTATTTTTATGAAAAGTACAATATTAGCTACAGTTTCTAGAATAATTTAGATGAACAAATTTATTTAGTCAGTTCATCTTTTTCCATAATTCAGAAATACTAATGTTGTATATTGATCAGGTTATACGCTTAGTCAATTTTAACCTTTCGATCGTCTTCTGCTTACATTTTTTAGATATCTCTGTCAAGGGTATCGAAGACATATTGAAATTTCTGTGTGCTGGTGAGTTTTTAATAATTACCTATAAGTTACATAATTTAAAAAAAAATTTAAATCTAGTTACTACTCTTCCATTTCAGATAAAATCAAGTAATTTTACCGATTTCTATTTATTACAATAATAAAAATAATAAATTGAAATCGGTGAGTAATTTTAATTCATTTATAAAATGTGTTTACACTATTTTAATTAGAGAACAAAGAATATAAAATACTAATTGAATCTCATCGAAATAAAATGAACAACAAGTCTACTGTTACTCTACCCGACTGTTGACGTTAAGATTTTATTACTTTCCGATGTCAGAAATTTTATTTTAATTTTATTATTTTTGGAATATTGGTATCCTAAGTATATTTGGATAGATAGAAAATTTATAGACCTGCAAATGAATCGAGTAAGTAGCAGTGGGGTACTTTTTTTAGGAAAGAGGTTGAAATAGTCAGTACCCATGAAGGCCCCTGGACATTGATCCGAATTGTATTAAATTTAATTTTATGGTATGAATTATTTTGTTTAAAATATGTATGCAGCCTAACGTTTGATCTAATGGAGTGTCATGTTAAGAAATGGTGGGAGAGTCTCTTTATAAGTTATAATAAAGTATGTTTAGCTACACTGAGGTAATTCTATTTTAATCTTTTAGAAAATAGGTTGTCATTTTGTTATCTTAAAAGCTCTATTTATGTTAGGTCAACCGGTTACAAAATAACGGAAGTTTTGTTAGTGCAAATATTTGTTGTTTGGTATTTTAGGATTACTTAGTATAGGTACCTACCTCACTTTAATTCAATTTCCAACAAAATACTTTTTGACATTAGATGCTGTACAAAGTATACTATAAATTTGGTCTAATCATATTTTGGCTTAATACATATTTTTATTTATTTTAAGCTACACGTACATATGTATATATAATTACCAGGTTTTACTGAAATGAAGCCGGATTAAATCATTGGATTATACAATATACAATTTTGTATATGTTTACATATTATATATTTTGGCTATGCGATTTTCAAGGGGTAGCTACTTATACTATTCCGCAGTCTTCATTCGGCGATGTTGCTTTACAAAATTAATTCTCGTGCGGTCTTACAATTCTACTTTTTAAAAATTCAAAATATGGATTTAAACAATCATGTTCAAAGTTTTAGACTAAATTTCCATTTCACTGCGTTTGCTCTGTGTGTAATTTTAGATTAACATTGTTGTTTTACTATTTTTCATTTACCCACATATCCGCCACTATCTGCTCATATAGGCAGTTGTACGTAATTCTGATACATTTTATTTTAAATAATTCAATAGTGTTCGCGTTAGACAATTTGGAAATTACTCCTTACTGTCAAAACAACTTTATGTTTTAAATTATGCAGAATCTAATGTTGAGTATGAACCCCCAATACAAGAAGAGATAGTTGTTGAAAAGAAAAGTGAAGAAGGTCTTTTGCCGTCTATCAATGACTCTGTTCAAGTAAGGAGAACCTCTTGGCTTAATTTGGTAAAATTTAGGTTGTCCAACTGAGTTTTAGAATTCAAACATTATGATTCAAATTACAAATAGTAAAGGTATTTATTTTCTTTAACGTTTTAGATCGTATTTTTATTGTGGACATTCTAGGCTAATTTAATAGTTGCAATTTGAGGATATTTCTTCCTTTTCAAATGTTAAAAACTAAAGTTATAGTTCATGATAAATACACTTTTATGCTTAAATTAATCTTCTAGAGTGGCGGTTTTTTAAATATGATGTATGTAGCCTGTCTTTAACTATTAATAAATGAATTGTTAAATAAAATAAAGGACATAGCTCAGGGTATTTCAAGTCACAAACAACTCTATCATATAATTAATAACTGATGGGGCAAGAATAGACGTAAAAATAATTGTCATATGTGGAAAAATAATGTGAAGAAAACTGTCTAGAAATTATCTACTTGTTTGGTCAGAAATTAGAAATTCTAATTGATACATAGATGGGTAAAAATCGATATATAAATTATTGCAGTTAAGCAATGTATCGTAACTATTAATTCCTTAATAATTTGTGTTTTAGATAACGACTTAGTTTTATAGAATTGTCAATTTATACATAGTTCATTGTTTAGCTTTTATTAGGTAGGAGTATGTTATGTATGCATACATTCGGCAATTTACATTGACTCTGAATATTTATAAATGAAATAGCTATTTACATATTTATGTTGGGAGGATTGTTTCAAATTTAATTTCCAAATATATATTGATGCATATTTTATCAGTTATAAGCACATTTATGTTCAAAATGGTGACCATTTTGAAAATAAATCAAAATTGGAGTTGTCGCAATATCCAAATTTTTCAGAATACATTTACTACTATTATGCCAAATTTGGTGCTTTTATTACAAAATGCACAATTGACTTGTTTTTTCGACTATGCCGCCACACTATTTATCTTGGTGCATGAAAAATAACCTATTTTATGTAATATTAAATGTTCAAATTAACTGAATTTCAGTAGGGCTCTAAAACCACATTCAAATTGAGGAGACACCTAATGGAATAATAATAGGTACCACTACCTAGCTTTGTTGGTAGGAAGATGGTAAAACCAGGACTGAAAAAGTATAATATTATTGATTTTTTTCTTTATATTTAGAGTAGCTAGACTAGACGATAACATTGTACTTAGTTTACAAATAACTAATTATTTTATAACACTAAAGAAAACGAGAAGACGTTTTATAATTTCTTTTATTAATTTTGTTTCGAAAAGCAATGAAGAGTTTATTTTTATGCTTAATTATCCGCATACAAGAGGTTCTAATTTCATGTCTATATGAACTATAGAAAATTAGGATCAGTTATGCTTGATGCATTGTGTATTTTTTCGTTACCTAAAAACAAAAAAAGATTAATATTCTTCGTTTATTCGATGCAGTTTATCTGAGGTTAGACATTAACAAAATACTCTCTAAACAAAAAATAACATAATTTATTATAATTCTAATAAATGATGCTATTTTTAAGGAATATATTTTGTTATTGTCTAACCTCAGATAAACTGCATCGAAGAAACAAAGAATATTAAAAAAACAATATACTGCTAATCCAGAATGAATGATTTATACACGTAGAGACAAACAATCCAATGTCTTTTGTTTTTCATGTTAAAAGTATTGTGTCTTACCAATGAATTTAATATTTACATAGACGGAAGATATTTGACAAAAAGTTCTTAATTTTCCAATAAAAAATATCAAGCTTTTTTCTGCAATTTTATAATAGTGGTATATAATTTACTACTAGTATTCTTTTGTTGAAATTTAAAAAAATAGATTTATCATAATTTGCCAATCATAAAAATTTTGACAGTCAGTTTTTCTTTAAAAAAATCAATAGTTTTGATAGTCAACTAACCCCAATACAAGGCGGCTTCGCAGATCTTCCTGGTTCAATTCGTGAACACTACGTCGCGACGTTACCCATAGGTATTAGGGATCATCAGGCGAACACAGGAAATTGTAAAACTGAAGATCATACTATTTATCAAAGATAGTGGATCTGAAATAGTAAATATTAGTCTGTTTAATTTCTAAAAAAAGTGTTTCTACACTACTAATCAGAAGAGCCATTCAAGCAATTTAAAATATTTTTGTAAAATAAAGAATATAAATTTTTATGATTATAATTTTTAAATGTTTGTTTCATTTAACTATATTCGCTTTCTAAGATTTCTGATTTGTGTTTTGAGGTTTATACATCAGGTGTTAGTATTTGATGAACGCATTTATCCTCTATCTTGGGTTCAACTAATATTTTGCAGATAGATAGGTAGTTGTTGATAAACCTAAGTAGGAAACATTTAGGCATTTTTTATTATATAAATTATTTATGCTACATTTTTCAATTATTTCCTCTATGATCCTTAGCCTAAGAATTTAATTAGAAATATATACAATTCAGTTTTGTAGTTTGTGTTTAAAAGAGGAAAAATATCTTTTTGTAAAAGTAGAAATAATTGAATGTCAATCATTTTAAAGTAAATATGAATTTTGGATTGTCATACATAAAATCTCTAGAATAGGCGAACAAATTTTATAGAATTGTGGTCATTTGAATTGATGCTCTCCTCTATTACTCAAGGCACATCTGACCTTCTTATTTATAAAGAATTATTTCTAGTGTAGCAATATAAAAAATATATACAACATATGAAAATGTATACATTTGATGTATCTTTCCTACAGTAAAACGACTAAGTATTGAAATTTGCTATTTGATAGAGCACTATATTATATTTCGTTATAATTAGCGTTCAGAAAGCAATAGGTGCATTGCCGTTTTCTATTTTATTGATAATGGAACTTTATATTTACACATCATCTTTATAATCTTTACGTCCAATCTTTATATATAATCTTGACGTGAATGTATCTACTTCTATTCACAAATCGGAAATGTTAAAATCATTAGAGAAAGACAAGATACATGTTGGAAAGGAAATACGAGAAAGTGTGTCGATTTCTTACAAAAAAAGTTTTTACATAAAAGCTAAATTGTTATATTTTTATTGGTAATAAATCCATTATGTTTTTATTGATTAAAATGATGCAAAAGAAATATTGGAGCCCATTTATATTAGATCTAAGGTATTTAAATTTTAAGATTTAATTACAAAACCATTATGTCAACCATTATAATTTGAGAATAATTTTCTGTGTGTAATAGGTATGCTGATGATGTGTTAAAATTTTAATAAATTATATTTTATGAACAATGACTATTTTAAAATTCTTTGTATCTTGTTATTAGTAATTTCAAACAAGATGTTGCAAATGTATGTAGGACTTATTTGGATAACTGATTCTGACTAAAGGTAAATTGATTTTCTCTTAATTTATCACGGTCATTAAATACTTTTCTTTCGTTGTTCATCTAATTTTAGATCATGCAGTATGATCGACTGAAAGACGAAAAACGGAAACGTTTGATGCAACTAGAACGCCAACTGAACGATCAGATGGAAGCGCAGGCAGAACTCGCTACCAAAGCTTCGCACAACAAACATTCACTACTTGATAAGAAACTTCAGGTAATCAATGAACTTTGTTTATTACTCCATGATTTTGAGGTTATGTACATAAGTATGTGTATAAAATTTGAAACTGGCCAAGGTTTGAAAAAGCTGATGTTATAAAAAAACAAAATTTCTATATTCATTTTTTCACAATACAATTATTACCAACTGAAAGTACCTAAATAAAACTAAATGCTAAAATGAAATTTGGACAACAAAAGAATGGTAAAACTAACAATAGGGAGTGATATCCTCAAACTTTTGAACTGGTAAGATTGCGACGGCAATGTCCAACTTGGTCTCCTATTAAATGATTTTGGTTTTGAAAGAGCATAACAAACTGTTTAGGAGGACATCTGAAAAAGGGTGAGCCTGAGCCGGCACCAAAACATACCGAAGATGGATCTGTCTTATCGTAGCAGAATCCACTGGCCAAAACGATTGTATTGAAAGAGGTCTTATAAAAGGACATTTTCGTATTTGGGAACCGTTGCCCTTGGATATAAAACCTATATTGGCAATCAATAACCTATGAAATACAGTTTTGGCAAGATGGATATTTTGTTTTTCTTCTGAAAGTTATTCTTGAATGTATCTATATAAAAGTAGTTGAAATATTGTTATATGTTATTCTCTACAAGTAATTTTTGATAAAATAATTGTATTTCTTTTCCTCATTTTCTTTTCCCAAACAGCTTTATTTTCTCATGATTAATCGAAAATGTCCTCTTCTTGAAAAAAAATCAATTATTTTTATACAAAACAGGTCTGAAGGTTAGATGATTGAATAATATCTTTAGATTGCATGATTCAATTTATACTTGCATTTCCTATTTTGATATACAATTCTTCAATCACAATTTTCTCCTCAAAAAATTCCGGATTAAAAAAACTTAGTTTTTGTTTAGAAATATTTTTTTGTTTCAGAAATATGAACGGTTTAAATTGTTTCTTTCATCATAAAGACAAATGACACAACACAAAACATAGAATTGTCGTTCTCTTCTTTACTTTGGATTTTTTAGACTTTTGTACATACGTATTTCATTAGATCAACAACTACATTAGGTTCTGTTATCCGGCGCTCTTTCTTATAACGACAGACATTTACTTCTTTTTTTCTTTTTAATAAAATAGATCAAACCTGGCTATGGCTTTTATTTGTCCAGTTTCGAAGTTCGCTCACAAAATAGATAGAATTCATTATGCACTGACAATAAGTTAGAGATGAGCTGAACTAGTTTCTATTTTCTATGTCCTCACCGATAATCAAACAAATAATTTCACTTTATATGTATATATATTTATTTTATTTACATGAAGTTTTTAAAAATTATTCCAAAGATATGATTTTCTAATTCCAATTACTTACCTATTTATGTTTTTATTTTTGTATTTACTTTTTTTAGTATAATCAAATATTCTGATCTCGTACCCTATCGTCTTTTTTAATTAGTAAATTGGAACATAGAGATTTAAAAATAATTTCATTATAATAATGATTAAAAGATGGAAAGATTGTTTTAAACACTCAAGACATTACCTATTATTTATAAAGCAATAAATGTTTTTTATTTATAATATTTGTATGACATTACAAACTGACTAGATTTTTAAACAATATTCTACTGAATTTTGAATGTTTTATAAAATGTTAAAAGTGTTTAATAAGTTGTTTATTATTTAAAAAATATCATAGGATTTCTAGCATGTGTTTATCATCAGTATTTAGATGTAATGCTGAGAATAATCGGCAGACTTTTAAAAAAATGGATCAATGTTATGTTGTTGAAATGAATCAATTCAGGAGCAGGTTATGTTCAAAAGAAATTTGAAGTTTATATTTTGTGGAGAAAGAAGTTTTGTTATTTCCATTATAATCGCTATTTTAAATTATTATGCTTCATCTTATAGTTTTTAAAAATTAAAATTCAATCAATGTTTGTCCAAAATTAGTTTTCTTTTGTCAATGTTCATAAGTAGAGTTATACAGATAAAAATTCTAATTTTATTTGCTTTTTAGCCCAAGAGAATTATAATTATATAAATATTGCATTTGCTTTCATTGATATTTATAACACTAGGGAAGCAATGCTAAATATTGAAAACATAATAATTGCAGACATTGCACGAGTGAATAATAATAATCATAATTTACTGCCTAATGCTATTTATAGATATTAGAGATTTTGTACACGTTCCAAGTGATTTTTTAAAATAATACATATTTGTATAATAATAAATAACTACACACCGTATCAGATCGGTTTCTATATTTGTCTTGTATGTAGTGCTAGCTCAGATGCAAATGAATAGTCCTATAGATCTATGTATGAACTCTTAAAATAGTAATGACCTTAAATTCTATTTTTATTGTATAAAAGAAAATATTTCATTATTTGAAAACAATATACAGAGTTTTGCATTTGTAATTTTTGTGATACCAAATGGACTCCTTTTTAGACCTTCAAATAGCTGAATAATTGCTTAAATGTTTCTTACTAATATGAGCTAAATCTATTTTATGTATAATTTTATTACGAGTATGTTACTTTTTCCTATGTTTTCATTTCTATTTCTTTTTGCCTCTATGATTTTTAGTTTTCTCTGATTGGACGAATCAGAATGTACTTTCGATTTATACCTAGCTGACCATGTTGTCATCCTTTAGTTTGTGTGCATAATATGATGAGCATGATTATAATACATATTTCCTTGATTACAACTGTTATTTTTGTTTTCTGCAGTAAAGATTTATTCTACATTTATTACATATAATAGGTACTTCGCTTGCTGTTTCATAAATGGTTATGATGTTACTACATAGGTACTATTGCTACTCATATTGATTTTTTTTTATTTCAAAATAATGGAAACTAACGTCAATCGCTTTCAAATAGGTACCCGAATTTATTATCTAATTAAGTCCTTTTTACTGAATTATTTGCTCAAATGTCAAGCATGAAAGATGGGAAAGATTGTTAGTTTTATTTAATAAACTTTCTGTTTAGTTGAACAATCTCAGATGTCTTAGGTATGCAATATCAAGTTAGTTACGTTTGAAGTTTTATATTTTCTTTTATGAAAGCTTTGTATATCCTAACATAGCTAGTCATTTTTATTTAATCGATGTACACGCAATTTTCTGAAAACACAATCATTGTTGTCAATGTGCGTATCTTGCTGGGAACAAACAGCTTTTAGACTGGTACATAGTGCTTCTCAGGTCTGGTTTAGTAATACCCAATTACTCTAATTCCAAAGTACATACAACTTACTCATTTTACCTCTAGGAAGAAACTCGACTTCTCAAAGAATTAGATCAGTTGCAACGTCAGCGTGATAGTGAACGAAGACGAATGGTAGATCGACTTCAAGAGTCCCAGACGTCATCTGACGATCTAGTGCGTCAGATGGTTGAGATGAACGTTGCTGCTGGGAAACGCGAGGAAATTCTGGAACAGATTGAGAGGGAATGGATGGAGAGTGAGCGATGGTTCATTGTCAGGAAGGAAGAGTCTAAAAGTTTGAGAAGGGCCGAAATATTAGGTAAATAAAATAATATGTATGTAGGTATTTAGGATCATAGAGGTCTTTTTAGTTTCTTCAATTTTTCGATTTACATTAAAAATAGGTACAGGTTCACATGCTAGTAAATAAGAATTGTTATTTTATCTCAATTGTTCATCCTTAGTACGAGTATGTCATTATTTATTATAGAATAATAATTGAAACAGACATTTGTTGCTATCTGCCATACAGATTCATCCTGTGCATCATTAATATTCCTCAAAGGCGGCAGCACTAATCAGTGCGGTGCCTTTGAAGCGAATCGAAACATGAATAATAGTCTGAATTGTATACCATTTTAATGTATGTTGATATTCGGGAAAAGACAGGCTAACTATGGTATTAACTGACTGGAAGTATTTGAATGGCTTAGCAGTTAAAGCTAAATGTATTTTGATAGTGAAGTTAAGGCTAATCTAATTGAGGTTATGTTCGCAAAATATGTCTATCCATTAGAACGACCGAGATTAGTCTTATTGTTTTAAGTTGATGTTTGAAAAGACAAGATTGGTGTAGATATGCATTTAATTGTTGATTTTTAGTTTTTGCTTTCCAAATTTGATCAATAGAGATTTCTTCTAGAATGGAGTAGAAAATCAAATTTATAGTGAATTATATTGTTGTTAACCCTTCGCTTGTATATTTGTGGCAGATATCAACACTAACTAATCTTATTTTAGTTCCCTGAACTTTTTTCTTATAGTCGACCACATTCATATAATAGAGATATAAATTTTATAAATTTCTGTGCACTGCATATGTTTATATCTATAATATGGGACAAAATCTATTTATACACCACTATACACATAATAAATATCGACATTGGCTTGTTATCATTTGGTAAAAACATGAATAATAAATTAATAGTTTGTTCGTTTAAATGGTAGGTTAAACGTTGATGAAATTTAAATCAACAACGCATACCTAGTAGAAACTAATGGTACATACGTAAACAAGTATAGTGATAGTATGAGTATGTTAAGGAATAATCAAGATGATAATTCTGGTAACAACAATTTTAGTTCATCCTTTAATTCCCCTGGGTTCCATGTTTTCTACCTAGTTTTGATGTTTGAAGGAAAACACGAATATTGTTGATAAGATCGGCTTGATGTCTAAAGATGATTTATTGACTATTTGAGACCCGAATATCCTGCCTGTAGTCTCTTCTTTATTATTTCTAATAGAATCAGAAAATGCAAAGGAAAGGGTTTGAATATCTATTCGGTTTTTCAATATGTTTTCTATGGGTACCTACTTGTTGAAATTATATGCATGATAGCCTGTTTCATTCAAAAGTGGAATATTGACTGATTTTTAGGTAACATGCGACAGCTTCTAGACCAGGAATCAGATGCCTATAAAGTGATACAAAAGCTAAAAGAGGATCGCCAGCACACCCAGAAACAAGCGCAAGCCAGTCAGGCCCTGAGAGATTCTACTCTTGAATCAGCCATCCTAAATAAGCGATCCGAGCAATCAGATTTACTCAATCAATTAGCAAAAGAAGTAAGCATAAAACGATATCATGCAGTTTCATCATACTTGACATAAAAGCCAAAGACACCGTTTCTTTTTCGACTGTACAATTATAAAAGAGTCTTCCTTTTGCTACAGAATCTGAAATGACCGATTTTCAATTTGGACATGCGTAATGAGACATTTGGACATGGGTGTTTAAGGCATTCACACGCACGTACTAAATTTATTATCAATAAATTCGTTTTATCTGTCAGTTATAAATCTAAAAGAAAATTAATTACATGGTATTGGCATAATGTGTGTACTTTACGACCAATTCTACAGACATGCAGCAAAAATTGGTCTAATGAAATAGTAAAAACAACATTAGTTACAAAAAATGAAACTAATGTTTTTTACTATTTCAGAAAAATTGATAATTTTTGCAAACTATCATTCTGTACTGTCAGCTATTTTCTATGTCCGAATTCCAAAATTCCTAAAATTCCAAAAGTATACATACTTTTGGAATTATGCTTACTTACACCACAGAACTATATTTTACAAATGTAAGGCATATACACTAAAGTGCATAGGCTTTGTCCAGTTTGAATGATAAATTGGATTATGAAACGAATATTTAGTTTCAAAGTTAAGCTTAATAGCCTAGCCATAATCAGCTTCAGTAGTGATCAGTAATCACTTTTCAGTGTTCATCTGTAAGT